>VNJV01002115.1:0-43576 GCA_008042635.1 Drosophila nikananu
ATTTTGATATATATTTTGGTACATGGTATATAACAGTCGTTCACGAACGACTGTAGCTTTCTCACTGGTTTAGTAGTAAAAATTATTGAAAAATATAAACCTTATTTTTTAGAATCCCTTAAGATAATATTATTCTTTCTTTTCTATAACTTCTGGAAACCAGCGCAAGTGCCTTTTCGAAAACGAGATGCCTTGGATCTTCGCCCGCCACTACACCTTCAGCAAGTGCATCTCGGCCTGCCGGGCCCAGAGCGTGGTCAGCCTCTGCGAGTGCGTGCCCTTCAGCCTGCCGCACAGGTACATCGATGGGAACGAGAAGCGCATCTACTGCACGCTGCAGCACCTGGCCTGTCTCCGGCGCTACGAGTGTGGGTCCTGGAGGAGGAGTTAATAGCATATTCATGGGAATAACTGTCTCTGCTGTCTTTTCTGTTTCTCTGTCTCCCCCCTCTGGGCCGTGTCCAGTCAAGTGGTTGAATGTCATCACCAGTCGCGAAAATGTGACGGGTCTGGAGCACGAGCTGCAGGATGCCCTCTTCTGTCCGCTGTGCCTGGCCAGCTGCACGGAGACCCGTTACAGCGTGCGGGGAGCCATGACCCTGGGCCTACCGCCCACCAGTCCGGCCAGGAGTGTTCCGTAAGTTCACCGGAACGGCGGATTCATTGCGGTGGAAATTGCGATTCGTTCGCGGCTTCAATTTGCCTTCCATGAACAGTTTTCTTTTCAATTTCCATACGGAGTAGTCGGTCCCGGACCAAGGGATGAGTTCCTCCTGTGTTGCCAATTCAGCCATTTTATTGATTGTTTATGAAGGCGTTTTTCTTAAGAAAACGAGTCCAAGGGAATTGTACATGCTTTTAAATTGAAAATGAATATTTTTTGACCTTCCAGAATTCATATTAAGTTTTTGTTTCTTCCTAGAAGGTATTGGTCTATGTTTTTTACTAAGAAATATATAAAGGTATATTCAAGTTTTCTTCTTACGTCACTTTATTAAAATTATATAGATATATTCAAGCATTTTTTTAAAATATTTAGTATTCAGTTTTCATATTTGATAACACTATGGCTCTGGATACCGGCAACACTGGCTTTCCTTTCCCCTGACATCGTTAAAGATTTTCATTTTGCAGGCGAAGCAGTCTTGGACCGCGTGCCAATAACAGTTACGGCCCCGGCTCCAGTTCCGGATCCGGCTGGGACTCATCCTCCGCCGCCGAGCTGGCCGTGGTTCGTATTTATTTTGCCGAAACGCACATTCAATACTTTCGCCAGATTATTAAGTGCGCCTGGTACGAGACCTTCAGTGAGTAGTATTTGGGGATGGAACCCCCGCCACAATTTTGCATATTTCACCCACCATTATGCCCCGTGCCAGGTACAATTGGCAACATCTGCGGCATTATAGCGGGCTTCTCGCTGATTGGCATCTGCGAGCTGTTGTTTTTCCTAGCCAAACAATTATGGCAGGCATGTCGGGCGGAGCTAAAGGCCGAGTTCGCCCACATCGAGGCGAGGAACCAGAAGAAGGACCGCTCCCAGAATCACATCCTGAGGGACACCAGGCACCGTGCAGAGCCAGCGGAACCGGAAATGGAAGCGGGTCGTCCGATGAGGTTGTTTATACTGCCGTAATTGAGCGCGATGCATCGTTAATTTTAAAGCTCACTGATTTTTATGCACCTCCCCGGCAGTGGAGTCCAACACTCAAGTGCACTTACTTTGCATTGTCACATAAAAATAAACACAACCCACGTACGACTGCCAATTGGCGTTGGGGGGAATGGCCAGGTCCAAGTAGTCGGGCAGCTGGAGTTGCCAAAAAGGCCCAGACGGTGACATTAGCGCCAACCGTTGCCACATTCCCGCTGGCCAGTTGCCCATCCGGGGGTCAGTCGAGCAGGCACACGGACCGCAGTTCCCGGAACACTTGTAATCAGCATTATCTTTTATTTGTCGTATGCAGAGTTGGCAAAAAAAAAATTATCACAAAAAAAGGGAACACCCGCAGGCAAACAAAGTGCGGCCAGCTGCCCGAAACCAAAATCAATGCGGAAAAATCGAGTCTAAACTCGAGGGGAAACACCATCTTGACGGAGCCCTTCTCCATCGTTTTTGCGACAATTACAATTTCAATTATTCTCCTCGAATTACTTTTATCTGTCGAGTAATTTATTGCCAGCTCAAGAAGACGGCGATCCGGGCGCATAAGCAAATTTCTGTTTGTTTATATATTTGCTTGAACAATTCGCATTGTCTAACCCAAATACACTGAACCATAACAATTTTAATAGAGTCTTTTTTATATTAAAATATTTTCTGGATATGCTCCTCTAGCTGAAAATAAAGTATAGAGCGGAGAGTACAATAATCAAATTGCATTCAGTTGCAAAAAAAATATTTAAAAGACTGTACCATTTGAATAAAATAGCGAAAAGGTTTTTTAATTTAAATAATTCATTTATATAAATAATATATAAACGTTTTTAGCGTTGCTCTGTGTAATGTGAGTTTTTGTGAAGGCTTTACCTTAATGAAATCTTTGATGGGCTTTAACTTCTGCCAATTCTTTTCCACAAAACCATCAATATATACATGCACACACCTCACCCTACACAAACAAACAAACAAACAAACAGGCAAACAGACAGTCAGACTTGCCCGTGCATATATGCAAATTTTGTAGAGAAATTGAAATGATTTTCCATTGAATTCTGTACGCCAGTTGTTGGCTTTGCCGAGCATAAAACTGCCTAAAAATTGCAAAAAATTTAAATGAACGCACTCTCCGTTGAGAGAGAAAACAGCCGAATGGAAAGCATTGTTTAACAAAGGGGAATGGGGGTGCAGGCGAGGTTTGCCCAAAGAGTGAAGGAAGTTTCTAGAGTGGAGAATTTCTACGGACAGGACGAGAAGTGGGCTTCGTTCCGTATTATCGCACAATACAATATGTATATTGGATTATTTCGTTTGTGCGCGCTGGCCAGGGAAACCTTGCTTCTGGTCCTTCCCCAGTTCCTGGTGGGCGGCAGTAAGCCTCCCTCAGGAAGACCTCGCAGCGCTATCAGCTTGTATAGAATTTCAACCAATAACACAACAATATGCAAACGAAAATCAAAAATACCCGAACTTCTATGATTTTTTTCCCATATTTTTTCACCTTCCGTCGCTCCGTGGAGTTGAAGTTTTTAATTGAATTCCGTATGCAAACTGGAGTTCTGGTGCTTCAGTGCTTTTTGTAAGTTTTATGCCAAGTAACTGCATCAAAAGCGCAAAAAGTTGAAATTGAATAAGCCAGGAGGTAGGGTTGGGCAGGTGAGGTGAACGATTAAGGGAGTGGACTGCGAATAAGGAAATTACGGGAAGTGCCTTAAGTCTATTAAAAGTATTAAGGAAATGTTGTGAAAATTTAAAGAGGTATTACAGGTACCTAATGTTATATATATGCAAGTGGAAGTGGTAATGAATGAATGATGCAAACATTATGAAGGCCACACACTTATTTATATACATTTCATGAACAGTGAAGGAAACCTAGAGTTAAGCTTATAGCAAATGAAATGCTGCCTCCACAGATGGCCAAAAGTTTTCTATAAAATCCGTATATATATATTTAGTGCATAATCCATGAGCCCTACATTCCCCCTGCCCTCTTTAGTCTACTTCCACTTTTACCATTTTCGACACATAAATAAAGCTAAACATCCTTTGTGGCCGTATGGGGTTAAGCTAAGAGGATAACCCCTCGACGAAAGCCAATGAGCGGAGGTCCCTTGGTTGCTTGTTTCCTTCCCTCCATCCTGCAAACATGGCGGAATGGTGCCCAAAATCCTGCAGCCCATTTAAAGCACTTCTTGCCACTCCTCCGTATCCTCGTTTTGGTCCTAGCTTCCTCTTCCGTTGCCTGTTTTAAGCACTGCCAGAGATGTCAAGCTCTCTCCTCGGCCGTTTAAGCTTTCAATTTCGCTGATGCTGTTGTGCGGCTTGTGTGTGTGTAAGCTTGGGCACGATTGGGGTCACAGAAATGGTTAAAAAATGACTAGGAAATATACTTATGACCAGATTTAAAAAGAAATATTTTAAGGATAAAATGGCAGAGAAACTTAATTATACTAAACTTAAATTTATATAATTATAAAGAGTACAAAATACTAAAATATATTTGTATTAGCCTTTGGAGAAGCTGGTCAGGTTATCCCCCTAGTCCCTAATCTCGAAGAATATATTTTTTTAGGCCACACATTGTCCTACTTATCTGACCGTAGCTGTGCATGGCTGTGAGCTGAATTATTTAGGACGAGAGTGTCAGCGGGCTGCTCTAACTCGGCTTTTTCAAGCGTTTTCCATTGTACGAGTGCGTGTGCCGGTGTATGTGTGTTAGCCAGTATTTATTTTTCCGTCTGCACGGTGTCTGCAGCTTCTGCGACGCTTCCATGAATAAACATGCAAACAAATTACAGCACTCGACAAACCCCAACAAAGGCAGGGCCAGCGCCGCCAAATTTTTAGCACCTGCGAGCAAATTTTTTTGTGTTGGGAGCCAACGAACAATGAACATTTAGGCCAAGAATTTAATGGCAATTTTTGTGGCGATTTTATTTTTTATATACATTTCTTTTTTTAAGCACCATTCACGACTGAGCCGGGTGTAATCTCTTTCAGCACCCAAGCTGCACATGCTCCATTGCATTTCTGACCAGGCCCAATGATCGCTTGAATGGCTGACTCAGTAGCTGTAACTCAATACCAATGGCATCACTTTACGTCAATAGGAAAAGCTCACTCAAGCATTTCTCAGCAGCTGGACACACTGGTCCATATGCCAGAGATATTCTGGCTTGCTACATCCGAGATGGGGATACAAATAAGTGAGAACTCTAGGATTTAAATATGATATTATATATCTTTATTATCGAAAACTTTTATTTATTTCCGACAACATATGTAGTTCTGAAGTATCATACTGAAAATAAATGTATTAATAATTTAATAATTCACATAAAAGCGCAGGACTGAGTTAATTAATTAATTAATCCATACAATATCGATCCATAAACTTTGTAACACTAGTAAATATATAAATTCGTTAGCTAAATACTTATATAACCAGTGTGCCTTGGTCGGGTCGAAAAAGAAGCTGGAGTTGTAAATTTGGAGCTGTCAAAAATATTTGAAATGCTCTTAATGCCGACCAAGTCTCCCCCAGCCGTACTTTCACCCACGCGACTAGACATCAATCAACACCTTCGGCAATTTGATTGACAGCGGCAGAACGGCAGCGTGGAAAATAAATCTGTCATTTGCATTTCAAGTTTCGTTTGAAATCAATATGAATATAGCACTTGAAAATCGTTCTGGCTGCCGTTGCTGTTATTATTATTATTGCTGGCAAAGTCAATTTGTCAAAAACACGCCCCTCGCCACAACCGCCCACAGCAGATGCTTGTCAAAGCTTTTCATTTCGGTTCGGTTCGTTTCGTTGCATTTTCCGAACCCACATGGGCCGCAGGAAAAAGAAATGAAATGAAATAAAGGTGAAATCCCTCAATGTTTTCTTTCCATTGGTTTGGACTGCAGCTTAAAAACAGATTTTACTCGCACCCTGCCCAAATGATGCACATATATGCATACATATGTAAACATAAATACGCGACTGTGTATGATTTAAATGTATATATTAAAACCGCATATTTAATTAATATGAAATAAATGATCGAGAAATAAATTACGTTTTTGGACTGGGCACCAGATCTGAATGGGGGATGTCGGCAAAATATTGGTTCACGGTTTGGCTTTAATGTTAACTCAGTTCTCACTCACTCACTCACGGCTTTCCCCGGTTTATTCGCCAGACTATTTGTTTAAATCCATATGCAGGCATATTTGTTGTGTTGGTTAAATGCTTTTGCGATTCTTTTATCTCTGCATGGCGGAGTCTGGCCGGTTAATTATTTTAAGCTTCTTCATTCCAATGTCTGTTGTCTGTTGGCCCTGAATGGAAGGCCGCAGCCGTGGTAAGTTATGCAACCGTGCGGATCGAATTGGTTCACTCGCATTATTTCGAGTAATGAAGCACTTTGTCTGTAGGTACGCGGATTCAATTATGTTTGCCGTGTACAATTCCTTGCAATGCATTCGCTTCTATCCGAAATATTGAACGTAATAGTACAAAATAAATAAAATTCATAAAATAAAATATTTTAGTCAATGCAATATCCTTCCTAGATTTTTGCTCATTTAAATTGGAGATAAAATTCCAGTGTCATAAAATCATTGCTCTTTTGTAAAACTACAGATTTATAATCATGCTTCGGACTATATGTCATTTTCCAAAATAAAATCCTCATTCAAATTTGTTGAGTAGCTGACATTCATAACCGCACCACACAGAAAATCGAATGGAACACATAAACTTACTATTCGTTGCCCTTGGAATCTTTTTAGGCGTAAGTAGAGATGAACAATTTCTTTACTATAGAGTTTATTTACAATTACGTAAAATGCAGACCAGTCATTTGTTCGTTCAGACTCTTCCGATTAAGTACCATGAAAAAAACTCAAACGATAATGCAGCACCTTTTCAAAAGGATGCTCTGTTGAAGATTAGTAATAGTCCCCAGGTTCCTCTGTTACTACCCGCGTCCGAAGACACGGTCGGGATGGTGATGTTCCCGATGCTTGCAGAAGGTGAAAATAAAGTGCAGCTTCCCACAAAGCCCAATAACACTGGTGATCGAAGTTCCGATAATTCAAGTACTACCAGTGCTACCAGGCAGACCGAGATGACTATAGCAATGAAAAATTATAAGACTGATAACATGGGAAACTATCTATTCGCTAAGTTGCCCCAAGACTCCGACCACACCATTGAAGCTGATGGATATGTGGGCCTCAAACAGTACATGCGAGGCAATCCCCTCCAACCAAGGGCCCCCGCTGCCGAGAGACGATCATATACTATTCCCGATAGCACAAAATACGGGGTTTGTTTTGGGTCCACGATCTACAACTTCCCGAAACAGCTTCGCTACCTAAAAATGCGCTTATACCATAGAACATTTCCCGTTCGGCCGGTGTGGTTTGATCTTCGGATGGAGATCTATACGGATGGAGACTCGCAGGAGTGTCACAAGGGTAATATGACAGATTGGATAAAGTATACGCAGTGCGCCATAAGGCGGAACATGCGAATGGAATACTTAGTTCCCAAGTACCCACTACACCAACATGGAGGCTATTTCTTCCCCAGAAATGACTGGATATAAAAGATTCCCGCTTTTGGCTCTCTTTTCTTGTGTGTTTTGCATAATTCAAGGCCAGGACGAGTGCCCATAGTTGTCCCCCTTGACTATTTACTTATTAAAGCACTCAGAAAAAGCAAGCTCCAGCGGCGAAACCAACAACAGACCAAAATAATTATAATTACAAGCAAAAGAAAACACCAGAGACTTGTGGAGGAGGATGATAAACCAAAAACGTGGATAAGTCGCCGCACATTTTTCATTTTTTTTTTTTTGGGAGGAGTGAAGGAAGTTTTAAAAAAGCAGCAATATCAAGATAATTTAATGCCTTTAAAACAGCGAAATGCCGTTAAATCCGACAAAGGAAATCGTTTTCCGTAGGACTCGCGGCGCGACTTTTCTTTTCCTCGGTGTTGTTGTCTGTTATTATCCCGTTGTCGCCTGACAAATAAACACATACAGCCAGACGTACGCCCCATAAGAGAGAGTGCAACAACAGCAAGAACATTAAATTAAATACATAAATCATATTTTTTGTTGCTGTTCGTTGCCTGCCGACAGGACTGTGATAAGGTGAGAGGGAGTTTTATTTTCGGGAGGAGGGTTTTTGGGGGGCAGATGAATTCGAATGGAACTTAAAGGCGGCGCCCTCCGAGAAAATGCGAACAGGAAATAATGTAATAGTCGCATTTTGTTTCATTTTGTTGTAATTAAAATTGTCTACCAGCTGCAGACAGTGTTTATCATTTGCTTCATGGGTTTGTTTTTGTTTCAGTTCGTTTTTGTTTTTTGCGAGGGCATTGGCCTAACGAGAATATTAAAGAAGTTTATTGTAAAATTGAATTAATTGTGACTATTATAATTTTTTTCACTCTGCTAATGAATTCTCTGTTAACCCATTTTTATTCCCATCAATATTACCCACCAAATAATTAATAGACACTAGATCAAGCCTGCACTTTGCGCATTAACACTTTTTCGAACACACACACTCGGTGGCGGACAATGTACATATCTGCATAATTAATTGTTCATGGCGATAAGGCGGAATTAACCAGCCTTCGCGGGGGCTCTCGGTACTCATTCGACCACAGATTTAAAATTAATTTCATATTATTTGCCAAATCAACTGTAAAGGTGATAAATTAGTAGTTTAACAAAAAATAAAGCTTCAAAAAGAAACAGCGTGTAGACAAATGAATGGGTTCCGGTCATTTGATTAGCAAATGAACTGAACAATGGGACCCTTTAGGAAATTCTTTAAAATAGTAGAATGGAGTGGAATTATCTATGGGATTGGTCCGTCCCGGGGCCCTTCTCCCCAAAAGGATTTATAGGTTATCCTGGGAAATCGAAGCTGCAGAGGCTAAGGCCAAAAGTGGTGCCCTAAATAAATTCACAAATCGGTTTAACTCGAAGTTTCTGACTGGGCGGCATTCTTGAGGGGTTGTTTGTCTTTTTTACGAGCCCGGTTTTTTTTTTAATGCAATAGCGACTGCCTAAAAGGGTGTTAAAAAGTACCAACTCCCACACTCTCTGCCGTCGTCAGGTTAACTAAGCAGCTTGGCATAAATTTGTACTTGGCTTTCAGGTATTTGCCAGGCATTTAATTTTGAAGAGCAAATTTTTGTAATACTTTCTGTGTATCTCGGTTGCGCCTTCTCAGTTTTGTTGTCACTTTTAATTGTTGTATATTTGATGTACACACCGCAGCTCATTACGGGCCGAGTTTTACGGCATTTTCACGACGATGCTGTCCATCAAATTTTCCTACCGCTTCCGTTGCATATTTTAGTTAAGTTTTTGCTTGTTTAATGCCCGGGATTCCAGTTTCCCCTTTTGCCGGGATTTCGTATTTTACTGGTTTGTGGCTTGTCTTTTTTTTATATTTATAATCTCCATTAGAGCGGCTGCACATAATTTCTATTTATGCAACTTTTACAGCACTGCACATAGAAATTATGTGCAGTGCTGTAAAAGTTGCATAAAATAAATAAGCACCGAAAAACCTGCAATAATAATAAAAATAATAATTTGCGTTGCCAACGCAATACCACGGCTCCGACGAGGGTCGCAACCGCACTCGCAATCGCATTTCCAGCTCGGAATTTGGCTTTTCCATCTGCCTTGCGCTTTTCTCCTTCATTTTAAACGATGATACTTAAATTTCCATTAAAGCACTTGCCGCGGCCATCAATAAACGTGGCCTGCAGAGGGGCAACGGACTGCGTAGTTCTGTTTTTTGTATATTTTAACCAAAGTCAAGCATACTCTGCGGTTCCCACCCTTATTTCCCTTGCCTATTTTCCACTTTTCAGCTTTGGTAAAAGTGCGGGTGGTGGGACCAAATATTTACAGTGCACAACTGTCGGAAGTATATATGTATAATAAGTTTGTACTGGCCAGAGATGGTACCCTGGTAAGGATATTCTTGAATTTAAATACGTATTGGTTTGTTGTCCGTTCTGGGAAGAAGTTTAAACTTTGTCTCCTCTCAGAGATGTTAAAATATTTATTGATTAGGATAATTAACTTAGCATGCTTGAGACTGTGCGTCATTCTCCACAACAGTTTCGTCTTTACTTGTAACATAAATAGAGCAGCTCAAATACACACAGACATTTCAAAATTAAATGACAAGTATATATGTACTAGCTATTGCCATTGGGCTTCTTTTGAGCGTAAGTATAAATAAACAATTCGTTTATTATAGCGTTTGTTTATAATAACCTTATATGCAGACCTGTTATTTTTTGGTTCAGTCCCTTCCAATTAAGTACCATGAGAGAAACTCAAGAGATAGAATACCCCCACAGACACGTACCCAAAATTATCCTCTGAATAAGGTCAGTAATCAAAAACGGCTTAAGCATGAAAATGATGCTGAGGAGAGGTGGGCGATGTTCCCGGTACTCGCAGATAAAGTGCAAAAACCCATAGAGGGCCAAAATAAGATATTTCCCATAGCTGCAAAGCATACTACAGCTGGTCCTCAAAGTTCTAGTTCTGCCAGTACTGAAAAGGAGACCGAGATGACCATATCAATTCCTGAATATAAGACAGATGCAAAAGGTAACTTTTTATTTGCTTGGCGGACGTGGTCTTCTGATGACGACGAGCACATCAAGCCGTACAAGCACGGCAATCCCATCAAACCAAGAGCCCCCCCTGCCGAGAGACGGTCATATACTATTCCCGATAGCACAAAATACCCGATTTGTTTTGCTTACTCCACAATCTACAACTTCCCGAAACAGCTTCGCTACCTAAAAATGCGCTTATACCATAGAACATTTCCCATTCGGCCGGTGTGGATGGATCTTCGGGAGGCGATCTATACGGATGGAGACTCGCAGGAGTGTCACAAGGATAATATGACAGATTGGACAAAGTATACGCAGTGCGCCATAATGCGGAACATGCGAATGGAATACTTAGTTCCCAAGTACCCACTACACCAACATGGAGGCTATTTCTTCCCCAGAAATAGCTTCTTAGATGACTGGGTATAAAAGATTCCCGCTTTCGGCTCTCTTTTCTTGTGTGTGTATATATAGCTTTATATATGTATACAGATTACATGGAAAATAAATTGTAAGTTGAAATATATACATATATATTTTTTTAGTGTTCCCGATGATATCAAGAGAGCCTCTCCCAACTTCCCGGGGTGAGGTTCGACTGATTATATAAAATTCGGGCGGTGTGGATAAACCTGCGGGAGGTGATCTTTAGGGATCTAGCTGTGGATTTATTGGAAAAAGTCTATTCATTCATAGTTTCCAATTATTTCACTCAGAAATTATTTCTTTTATCACAATTCCCAATGCAAATTGCTGTAGGTTTGCCGAAGTGCAATACAAATGTGTATATATTTATATAATTTATATGTAAAGGATTCGTTGCCGCACTGACGAGTGCCACACAATTTCATTACAGGTTTCTGTGTGTGAGCTATATGCATGTACATACTGTGTATATTTCTTTCGCCCAGTTTTTCCATTTAAGCAACTGGCCAGGCCGCAAATATTTGCACTTTTAAATGAATTTCACGCAAAGGCGGCGGCCTGCTGCCGATTTTGCTGCCGGCCAAAAGAGGTTGTTGCTGCAGCCGATGAGGAGTCTCAACCTGCGGCAAAACCGGCGAACGAGAAACATCAACGCACTGGGCCGGCGTTCAATCCGATCCATGGCAAAATAATTATATAATGTTGCCAGCTGGAAATATATTTATGAGCCAGTGGGGCCACTTGTGGTATTTCATTGTTGACTCTCTAATTCCCAGATAGGAGGACCCTCCGGCCGAAATGGGTAAAAGATAATGATAACTCTTGGCCCATCGAGACGGGCTTAATAATAATGATAATGTGTCATAAGGCAATTATTCAGTTGCAAAAGTTGGCTGAAGGGCAGCGCAGGAACCGCATGAAGCATAAATAAATATCCTGCAGTTATTTAAAGTGTGTGTTGACAGCAAAATTGATTGCAATTAATGGGGGTCCTAGGCGATGCTCCATGCCCCACACTCTATAGTGTATACGCATGCTTCCATCTCCAGCTCCAGCTCCAGCTTCTCTTGGCCTGAAGTGCAACAGTTTGCGCCTGAGTGCCCCTGCTCAAAAGATGTTGACGGACAAAGCAAACAGCTATAGAAACCGAACTGAAACTGAAATAGAAACTCAGCCGTTCCGGCCAAGACAGGCCCCAGTGCAGTGAAGTCAAGTCAAGACGTCTTGAGATGCCTTTGCATGGCTTATCAATTAGGCAAATTAGTTGTTTATGCTTGAAACGCACATCTGCGGCTAAGTATGCAAAGGCTCTGGAATACTGAGTTGTTTAAATACTGAAAACTGGACATAAAGACGCTAAGGAAACATTTGAAAATCAATTAGGGCCTGATCCGGAGACCACTAGAAAAAAACACCGGAAGAAATACACCAAAGCTAAGTATTGAACAACAAAAATGGGCAAATTGGAGAGTTGAAAGCAGTTCAAAATGGTTCTATTCCTGTGTAAGCCTTTCTCACAGACATATTTTTGAAACATACAATAAAATGTGAACAAATTTAAATTGTTGTTCTATGCTATATCCCAGTACTCAAATAATAAATTCTATAATGTTTCAAGCAAATACAATAAAATATTAAATATAAAACTCAAGGAGATAAAATTCTGTTAAGAAAAACCACAAATATCGATGATTTGTGCATTTCTCCATGTGCAGCAAAGCCAATTTGGCTGTGTCAATAGAAGGAAAGGACATGAAAGAATGCCTTTGCCTCTACCAGCCCCCAGGGACTCCACTCGGAACTCGACTCGGAACTGGGACTACGACCCGGCAAGCATGTAAATATTCAAATCAAAAGCGCAATTCAATGTGCGAGTAAATGTCATCGTATCTCGCATTCAAATCTTTGATTGCCAGCCATTCAGGACGGCAGGTTTATTGCACTACACTTGGCACTCAGCCAGACGAGTGGCGGAGAATCGAGTCGTCGGGCAATCCGATCCCATTCACCTGCTGCTCCTCCGGTTCTTCGGCTCTCTCCGGTTCACCAGCTCCGATGACACTCAGACAGTGTGCCGGGAATTGACACAGAATAGCTGTCAAATGCCAAATGCCAGAGCACAAAGCGAAATAAGGAAGTGTTTAAATAAAAGGCGAAGGACGAGGAGAAGAAGAACTAGGACTGTATGCCGGGGCAGATCTCGCGGCCATATAAAATATATGTACATATATATAGTATGTATGTATGTTATGTAAGGCACCACATTGTGGCCATGTAGGGTAGTAGTGGTTGTTGCAACAGGAAGTTGGCACAGCCAGCATGGAGTGGCATTGATCTTAGCATTGGACACAGCTGAATGCTAAATGCTAAATGCTAAACGCTGAATGCCAAAGCCCAACCGAGGCTGAGGTGGAGGTTGAGTCGCCTGCAGGTCAGTCATACTTAATTCCAAGTGGGTTTCGAGTTGCCAACTTGATATTGAATCGTGGAAGGGCTTTAGCTTCGAGTGGCGGCTAGTTCGTTGAACCAGGGCTCTCGAGTGGAGGGTCGAGTTCGAGTATTTAATGGGGCACTGGGATTAAGCCCAAGTGCGGAAACGAGGTTTGCATTGAAGCCATAACTGGACTTTCCACGGAATACATACTAAAGATGTGTTGAGTATTTATTAACTTACACATTTTATTATTTTTTTCGAATGAATGTGAATATAAACATCCCAAAAGAAGTCAGTGTGGAATTTCCCCCGTGTTGACCTTAAAGACCCGTTCGTCTTGCTCTTTTGATTGGGGCACTTATAGGCCTTGCTATGCTTACTCAATCAATTAGCACCACATTGCGTATGATTGATTTAGTGCTGGGCCTTATTTATGGCGGCTAAAGGTTCGTTTATCGATGATGCGTTCGTTTGCATTTACGGCCATGTTTGCGCCGCAGTGGCCGTCGGAGGGAGTAACTTGCAATAGCTAATAAATATTTGTGCAACGTTGCGTATGACTAATGTGCGATGCCGTCCGCGTTTGTGTGTATTCGGGCATAAATTATATGCCAACCAATGCAAATAGCTGAATGCCAACCGATGATGGTTGTTTGAATTGCGTTTAAATTCATTAAAATTTAATACGTTTTCAAAATTAATTAAAAAGCCACTCAAAGTGTCAGCTAGCTTTTGCCCCAGGCCGTTGATTTGTCCATTCGATTATGGCCAGTTAGGCAAAAAGGGCAATTAAAACCTGAACAGACCACGCCAAAGGCAATTAAAAGTGCATAATAATTTTCATTTTTTTGCTTGTTTTTTTAGCTTTAATAATATTTTTTTTGAGGGCAAAATATACCGATTATGAAACGTGAGCCACAAAAGGTGGCCGAGTACTTTTCATTTCCATTGTCATCTGGCAAATGCCATGGGGAAATTAAAAGGCAACTCCAGACTGGGGGCGTGGCCCCAACAAGACGGCGCGCAGGCTGTTGTCTAAAAGTATCTTCCACGGATTCCCGGATCCCTGTTTCTTGAATCCAGAGACCAGGGAGCTTGTATGTAGTTAAACACGTACCCAGCGAGATGACTTCACCGGCGATGGCATTAAGTCGTCCGCTGGAGTGCCAGCGGATATGTGAGTGTGTGGCTGCGTTCGTGTCTTTGCCGTTCCACTCGAGGTGTCTTTAAATGCGACGAAATCTTTATGGAGTCGCCTATGTGGCAGCGTCTTCTTGGAGCATCTTTGCAGTTGGCTTATGGCAGTGTGTGCTCAGCATCTCCGACATATCTGTGATGCGTAACACTGCCTGGATGCTTTTAATGTCGCACAAAAGAGGGTTTTTGGACTTTATAGTGGCTGTATGCCAGTCGAAAATGATGGCAGCTCCACTGTGTATTTATGTACAGGGGGAAGAACAGGAATATTTTTAAAATACCTAATATATTTTTCCGGTTTCATAATTAACTCCTCAAACTTATATTATATTTATTTTTAAAGTCGGTTATTTAACAAATGGTAATACACCCTTGTATTCTTAAAATTTCTTAAACATCTCGCACCCTTTTTTTCTCTGCAGAGTATTCAACATTCTGTGGAAGAAAAGCCTGTTCGGGCCCAGAGTTCTTCTGTATGCATTTATACATTTATGCTAATCGCGTTGGTGCGTCGTAATGCCGCTACTTTAAGTCTTTTGGCTTTTAAAGCCCGCAACGCAGCTGCCAATCCCAATCCCAATCCCAATCGCAATTCCCATTCCCGTCCCAGGCACAGTCCCCAATCTCAATCCCTGGCTTGTGTTACATTTGGGAATCAGGATGGAGAACCGAGAAGCTGAGCTGGAAGCCCACCTATGTCTGCGGTGCATTTTCTCAGCATCCTTTCATAACACCAGGCACTAAGCCTCAGCTGCTGGCTTGGCTTCCTTGTCGGCGGCTCTTACAATGCGCTTTGTGTTCGACTTGTTTGAAAAACTATTTTACATTTAAGCGCGAAATTCCACACTATGAATGAATTTTTCATGAGTCTGCGGACAGGGGCACTTGACTCGTCTCGTTCTCGTCTCCTCGTCCTGGTTCTCCTTACAGCCCTACATCATTATCATCATCGGCTTTGGCCTGGGAGCAGGGAGCTGTTCCAGTCCAGAGCCGAGGCCGAGCCCTTTGGTCAGCTGCCTGGCATTTTAATTGAATTGATTATTTCAATGGCCGGGTGTGATGTTGATGTTTGTACTCTCATTCCTAAGCTGGATCAGAGTTTGGGCACGTTAAAAAAATAACTCTGATGCTAGACAAAGCTAAGTTTGGGGAGGATAAACACGTTATAATGTAAAATTTGATTTCAACGTTGGCTTTAATAAATGCATCTTTAGATACTCTCAATAGTTTATGGATGCTATAACTTTGTATACATTGTAAGCGATATTTCTATATCGATTGTCACAGTTCTCTTCTCTAATATATGTATATTCCTCGCTCTAGACTTCAACTCTCTTGCTTGCGATTCGCAGTCAGACCCCCAGGCGGAATTGTGTTTTATCTGCTGCAATTTAACCCAAATTCCGACGCTTGGAAATTGCATTTGGAGCAACGCGTTTAGGTTGCCAAAGTGCAGCCAACAATGCGGGCGTGTCCAGGTAAAGAGAGGCCAAGAATGGCAGGGAACAGGGCCCAGAGGAGAAGAATCCAAAGCAGGAGACCACCGCCGCCACCAGCCAAGAACAAGTCCAAGTCCAAGTCTCAGTTCAAATAAGCTCGAGGCGCAACTATGTAAATTGTTTGTAATTTGGTTCTGGTTTCCATTTAAGCCCCGGCCCTTTCGGAGCTTTCTTTGGCCGACAGACCAACCGGTAAGTGCTTTTGGCATTCTAACAAAATGATTATTGATCACTTAATAAGAATTTTTCATACAATGGCGCCACAGAGAAAGAGACTCTGGAAAATCTGTTCTTTGTGTGCACCAAGGACCTTGGGCTCCCGCCAGTCACAAAGGCACTTTTAATGAGCTGCCCACGCAACGGTGCACTTTAATGCAAAATAAATAAAGCTGGCAAATTGGCAGGAGGGGCCTGGAATCGAGTTGGGGACATGTCAAAGCGAAAGTATCCATTACTCGCCAGCCAGTTCCGAGTTGCAATTTCGTGAATACACCTTAAGAAATAGTACATAAACGATGGAGGAGGGATTCATGAATTGAAAATGTACGAAAACAATATGTTTTTACAGTTTCTGATGAACTTAAATATTGAGAACCCCTTGATAAATTCAATTTGCCAAGCCAGCTAGTTCCTTGTATTACTTAACTTTTATTGGTTTTGCTTATAGCAAATGTATGCCACAATTTCGGTGCGGTTTTCGTCAAGTGTTTCATCGTGAAGGGCAGCAGTTCGATTCGATTCAATTCAATTCAATTCATTCGGCGTAATTTCAGACATACCTCCAGCGATAAGGAAACAAGATGTTGGGAACGGGAATGCTCTCTGAAATACTCGTACTTGTGCAACCGAGAACAGCTTCTCGAATGTCTCGAATGAAGATACTAGTACATCTTGTGCTGGTTTTTTTTTCTGCGTGCCCATAATGATGCCGATGAAATGCCATGGCAATCGAAGGCAGTCTCAGTCACAGCCTTCGGCTCGATAAGATATTCTATATTCAAAGACAGATACATAGTTCCGACCTGACAAAAGAAGCGGCTCCGCTGACAACTTGAGACGAGATAATTTGCTACTTGAATGCAGAGATACATCGGCGATGCGGAATCAAAGCAAATTTGAGCAGTTGAGAGCTCAGGGGCTCTGCAGCTCCGGCAGCAGTGAATCATGCGGATATTTGGGCTTGCCCGGACCCAATATTTGGCCCGGCGAAATCATCGATAGCTGGGCAAATTAATTACCAAATTGCCAATTCATTTTCAATTATAATTGAAATCACTTTGCCCAGAAGTCGTGACTCTTGCCGAATCGACTTCGTTTACTTGGAGATTTATCACGCAAAGCAGTTTATGTTTATGGCCCCTTTGAGAGTTTTTACCTTCGATTTATGATTTTAATTCTGGCAAATCACAGAACATGTTGCGGAGGAAACTCAGCGGGCGGCAGTGACAAATTTTCCCCGCAGCGAGAGTAATTTCCCAGCTGGGGTTTTCCGCCCAATGCGAAAAGTTAATTGCTTTCGCAGAGCGCAGCCATGTGGAGAGCGAGAACTTTAAGCGAAAAGATTTTTCCGTTTCGACAAGAGTGACCCATTTATGGTCCACTTCCACTTGCAGCGCCGCTTCCAATCAAAAGTGAAAGAACTTACCTTCAAATGCACAGAGATAGACATCTCGTTGCAGTCGCCGTATTTGCTCGAACTGGAAAAAGTATCTCATGGCTCCGTTCTGGGTCTCTTTCGCCGTGGAGATTGTCATTCTGCGATAAGCCGTCGCCTGCGGGCCCAATCTAAATGAAATCCAGATACATTTGTGGCCGCTGCGACCCAGTTTTGCATTCATGTAACGAAAGCAAAAACTATAGACAACTTGTGCAAATTGACTCATAGGCAAATTTTACTTTCCTGGGCCTTTTTCTTTATCTGCCTCGCTTTGTTTTGCTTTTTATCGTTTGCCATTGAAATGGCCATACTTCAATTGAGGCTCATACATTTTTACAGCCTGACATTTTGTTTATTTATCTAAGCAATCGGGCGTGTCTATTTTTAAATGGCCTGACTAACTTACCAACTGACTTTCGCACTCCGTCACAGCAGCTACTAGGGGAAGTCCACTCAACCCGAAAGGTTGGCAATTAAACGACATTTGCCAGACGCCAAGACAAACAATGACAATTACATTTACAATTGCTAAAATGTAATAAATATCCACAGAGTGTTTGCATTTGTTCCGTAAATTCTGAGGGGGTCTGGAAAAGTTAACAGCGGGCAACGCCCTTAAGAACGCTATTAATTTCCGCGCTTGGGAAATTTTTATAGTCGTGGAAAGTAAAGTTTATTGTTCTCTTAGCACAACTCTGATGGAAGTTCGTCCACTGGGCGTGTCGCATTCACAATTTCGCATTGAAATTAACATTTGATTACAACTCAATTCGGCGCCATTCATTGCCGACAATTAATCACTATAGCACCGATATGCAACTTAAATGGAATTTGCTTATCAATATTTTAATTAGGCTTTGACAGCGGCAAGTGCTCATCAAGATAATTCACATTATACAGTATACATATTCAACAAATTCGAATTTATCCAAATGCCTTTTTAATGTGACTGGTATTTTGATAAATTAACATGGATCGATTTACAGCCAATGAGCGTATTTTAATTATTTCTGTATTTCCATGACAATAGTTTATTTATTTTAACGCGGCAGTAATTTTTATAGAAGGCTTTCAATGGGTGGACTAAATTAAATTAAATTAGTAAAGCTTAAGTGAGCTAATTATTTTAAATATTGTGAATAGTACTGGATATTTATATTTATTCTGTATTTTCACTAAGTTTGTTATAAATAATTGTCGAAAATATCTTTTAAGTTTACATAAATGTTTGCAACGTTATTTAAAAATTCAATTCTGTTTTTATTTAGACTTAAGAGATATTTTTTTATATAAAGCAAATGAATTATTATTATCTCTTATTCATTTTATTAAGAATTCCTATTCCTTATTTATGAAACTTGACTTAGTGACTTAGTTTTGTCACAACAAAAATTTATTAAACTAATAAACAACAATAACTTGTGTAATACCCATAAAATCGCTTACCAAAAACCTTTAGGCCCCCCAATCAATCACCTTCCGAGTTCCACGTGCTAAAAAAGAACCAAAGAAAATACCAATTAATTAATGTTCCGATAGCTGCTATCGGTGCTCTATTCTTGATTGATTGTTGAATATTTTACCCACTACCGAGTATGCCTGCTAATTGGAAGCATTTTCCCTGCGAGGTTGCAACCGAAAATTAAATACATTTTGAGAGCTGCAATTTATAGTGAAAATTTTTCATGAAATTTCTGCTCCAAAAAGTGCGCAGAACAGCAAGAAAATGGAAAGAAAAGAAATCAGTTGCCGAGCAAAGCGCAAACATGCCGGGCATGTACATCCATACATTGCTTCGTATTTCTAAATTCTATCCGTTGCATACAAACATATGTGTTTGTATATATAGTAAATATATGTTTTGGGGAAGAGTTCTGCCGCATCCATCTGGAGCAGCTAGGACGGGCTCCTTTGGGAGCAACTGGGTTGAAAATGACACACCATGAAATTACATTTATGCCGGCAGTGCAAATACTTACAGTTATGAACCGGAGAAGCGGGGCTTCACGCCCCGAGACTGTATCTAATACACTTGAAACTCTGTTGCCGGGCGTCTCAATGGGTCTGTGAGTCTGTGAATCGGGTCTTCTCCCAGTCAAATGTCACTCCTGCCACTTTTGCTGCAGTTGCAGAATGCCGAGTGCTGAATGCAGAAATGTGTGGCAAATATTTACACAGTTGCCGCTACTCGCTGGGTGGCGGGCACATTGCTCATTCGCCACGTAGGACTATTTGATTAAATTAGTAGAGTGTAGTGGCTGAATACTTGGCATGTCCATGTCCATAAATGGCGCCTGCCATGTTAATAATTAAGTTGACAAATTGCTTCCTGCGGGATTTCGCATCTCCCTCTGGCTTCTGGATTCCTGCAGAAGTAATGCAAATATTTTGCTGGCCCGGCAAATAACTGTGTCAACTTCTTGCTGACTGCAATGCAGAGTCAGAGGCAGAAGTTGGCTTAATTAAAAGCGGACTGCAAGCGAAATTCTATCAAATGGCAAATTGCTTCCGTTCGTACGTAACCCGAGAGCCCGACAGTCAGTCAGTCAGTCAGTCAGTTAGCCTCACTCATTCGAAAATAAACGCGAAGAGAACGACTATAAAAGGCTGGGGAAATTGCGGCAGATATAAGCTTGCAACACCTCATTTAAGCGCTTTGTGTTGCACACATTTTTTCGGTATTAAATTACAATTTGCCACGGCTTGTTTGTACTGCCAGGAGCGGCAGTGACTGCCAAAGCAAAAATAACACCAGCGCACCGAGGCAAACAATCAGAGAGTAAAATGGGATGGGGACGGACAGCCGATCCCTGAAACTGAAACACAATGCCAGCTAAATAAACAAACAGATGCAATAAACGAGTGCGATTCGGTGCAGGATTACGGGTGGCAGGGGCAGGAGCTCGGCAGGCAGACAGTCAGAGTCAGAGTCGGAGGCAGTGTCCGTGTCATGGACACTGGCAGGGCCCAACCCAATGTCAAAGGCGCTGCGAGTACGTTTTAATCGCCCGCGATGGACAAAAGAAACCGATGTAATCAATTAACTTCCTGTCGAGTTACACACTTATTTTCCTTCACATTTATGGGTATGCTTAAAGAATATTGCCCAAAATTACTTAATGAATCTATAAAGCTTTGATTGAACTAAGGATACATAATAGATTCTTGTTTATATAACCTTCTACCTTCTTCTAGAGTATTTTACATTTTAAATGAGTCAAAACTGCATTAAACTCTCATAGTTTGGCCTGCTTATTGGTATTTATATTTAAATCGCTTTTCACATAGGTCAATCCGTTTTCTCTTAAGTTCTTTTATGCTTAAAATTATATTGTTTAATAAGTTTAAGAATTTAAAGATAATCCATCAATTGCAGATGAATTACTATATAAAATATCTCCTTAATTCTGAACTTGGCCTTAAATTCTTTCACACATGATGGCTAAAGTAAAAAGATACCTCTTGATGGGCAGCATTTCTTTAATTTCAGTACGTAGTGAAGCGAAATGCAATTAAAAATAATTGCGTATCAATGGCAATATGCTTTTAAATGAGGCAGTCAGGTCGTACAGCGATAAATCTTGTGCGGACTTTAATGGATTCTTAAAGATTGCCTCTATAAAAATCCGGCAGGATGAAGGGGTTATCAAATTTTGAGCGTTGAGTGGGAGTGGGAATGGTAATCGGACTGGAAATGGCAATGGGAACGGGCACTAGCCAAACATTGGCAAGACCCAAGGAACTGTTATTCCCGTCTTCAGCAGCTTCGTTTAAAGCGGTAAACCCGCATCATGACCAGAATTCTCAGCGCAAAAAAAATAAGGGAAATGCAAATTTTGAACGGCAGTGAATTTTTCTTTTGTTTTCGCTGCACTGCAACTTCCGCATTGTTGACCATGAATAAAAATTTAAGTTCTTATTGTTGGGGACACAAGGCACGTGGGCTGGGTAGAAGGCCAGGAAGGCAAAATGAAAAAAAAAGGAACCCCAAGAAAACACAGGAAAAGCAAACAAACAAACACAATCTGGCCATGTTCGCCCACAACGCCCACGAAAAAAGAACTTGCGCTTCATTGATTTCGCGGGGAAGTGCTCTCCCGGGGTCAAGTGAAGCGCGCCCCGACTCCGGCCCCGACTTTCTAAACCCAGGACGCCATTAATCTAGCAAGTGTCCGGCAGTATGACTAAATTAATTTTTGTTCTGGTAGCCGCCGAACACTGGCAGCACAACTTGTACTCCTCCGGTCGTGATTTATAGAGCACTCATTTAGAAAGTTGCTCAACAAGCGGCCACAGAGGCCCAGTGCCTCCAGATTCAGCCCGCCTGTTGCACATTGTTTGGCCAGAACAGTTCCTTGTTACAGTTTTGTCGTGCCTGCCTCAGTTGTAGCGCATCCACGGAGAGAAATAGGTGAAAATAGGTGCAAATAGGTCTTTAAACAGATGTGAAATTGAAGGTTCTGCTTTAGCTATGTTGCTAAATATATCCATTTAATTTAATATTGAAGCTTGTTATTAAAACCTAAGTTAAATTAGTTTATCTCCAAGCTCTTAGACAAGCTGGTTTCTAATTTGGAGTAATGGCAAATAATTAACTAAGGCCATGTAAGGTTATTAATATAATTGTTAAAAAAGACTAAAATATACAATAATATTAATTACTTTGGTATGATTTTGACAGGTGATTTTTTAATGATATATCATAAAGGATTATTTCTCGCGATTAACACTCCGTTCCATAGTTTTCCCCAGTGTCTTGGCCATAGTGTTGCTTTTCCTGGTTGTGCCTTGGTGTTCTTTTCTTTGGGTTTAATGAATGACATTTGCTGCTGCTCCGGAGTTTGATTGAGTTGTTTTTGACCAGCCATGATGGCCAATTGGCGGTGGACGATGCCCAAAGGCCCGATGGTCGATGGTCGATGGCCGATCCACGATAGGCGATTGCAACTGTCAACTGGTTAATTGGAAATCACATTCATCGATCGGTGCTCTCAAAGGCCCGGCAAGGGGAGCCCCAATTAATGGGGCACAACCTGGCATGCTCTTCATTCATAAATTCGTGTGCTAAGGTCTTGATTTTTAGGTGGCCAACTGGGCTTTATCAGCAACCATAAATTATGTGATGCGCTTAAGCGTTTTATCGCCGTTTAAAGAGAGCGCCATCCTCGGTGGTGTTTATGACAGTATTTTGGCCGGGACAATATTTTTTATACTTTCATATATAGATGGATGTACATCCCCCCCTCTAACATATTGGCAACTGGCCAAGCAGCAGTGGCTGGAAAATATTTTCGTGTTTTATGAGGCTCTTTGCCTAAAAGCGAGTTTTTATGGCTTTGTTGACGCTCCACCCAGAGCCGCAACATTTTAAGGGTCAGTTGTCGTCGGGGGGGAAGAATGTGTCGAGCATCATCAGCATTACAAGCCGGAGTTGCCTTAAATGTTCTCACATTATATGGGATCATATTCGGTGCACCTTGGACTGCAGTGGGGTTATCATACATGAGCTTTGATTGGCCTTCATTTAGGAAAAAGTGCACATCCTCAGCTCAGTCACGTCTTTTGCTTGAATGTTTTTCTTGAATACTTTGAATTTTTCAGCACTTAGATTTTATTTTTACTGGTCTGAAGAGTACAATGCGCTTCCATCGCCTCTTTCAGAGAGATGGAAACATTAAATCAGCACAAAAGCTTAATTAATTGTTTTTGGTCCCTGCACCCGTTGTAAGCCCTCAAATTGTTTTTCCTGTCCGCGACTAAAGCAAATAAATTGAGATTTAAGCCACTCGCGGAGTGAAAGACAAAGGATGCCCGTGTCCTGACCGACTGCAGGGGCATTGATGTGGCTTTAAGTGTCAGCAATCATAATGAACCGAGTGGGAGGCAGTGAGTGTGAGGTAACCAGAGGTGGCGGGGTGCTTTGTGTCCTGCCACAAAGGCAGGACGGCCGTCAACAGGATACGCCTGGAATATATGACCAGGATATGGCGAAAGCCCCACTCAAAGGCTCAAAGCAAACAGCGGCAAGAATTCGTTTCATCAACCCGATGAGCCAGAGAGCCAGCCCACGAGTAAAAACTATGCACGCAATTCGTGATAAGTGTCAGGAGTGTGGAAATTGAAATGCTCCAAAGGATGCAATAGTCCCGCCGCCCGCCGCTGTATCCTGGGCCGTGGCTCCCGGTGTCTGCACACACACGTGACACCATTTGATATGCCTTTTGTGTGTGTATGCTGTATGCTGTATGCTGTCACTGGACCAGTTGACAATGGCGTGGCCAATAACCATATCGTCACCCCCCGGAGTGGGAATAAAGCAACGGGTGCAGTGCCAGCAACCTGCAGAAACCCTGCTATCATCTTCAGAGAGGTAAACCATATTGAACAAGAGGGAAAATAGCGTTTTCTGTACTCAAATAATGTTTTAAATATATGATATTTAAGCTCCTTTTGACTTTAAGTACGTTTGTTTTTGATTTGTGAACCTTATTTACAATGAATTCTTCATTTTAATTATTGCAACACAGAACCCCTTAGAGAGTGAGCATAATTGGCTTTTACTACTTTTACTCCCTCTTTAGAGGAATCGATTTGTCTAAAAATTGGCAGCACTGCTGCTGCTCCTTACCTGCGGGCAGTCAGGGGTTTGAGTTTGTGTTGTCATTTGTGGCACGTTTGCACGCTGATTTGTTGTTACTTTCAAATTGGATAATTGCTAAATTCTTGCTTATTTTATTGTAATGGCCGGGACGATAAATGTAATAGCAGTCATTAGGAACTGCAACAGCAGCAGCAGCAGCAGCAGTCGGAGCAGCGGCAGGCGAAGCACCAACAGCTTCCGTGCTACGTACGAGCTGCAAACGAGTTGGCCAAAACGGGCTCCCATGTCTTGGCCGGGCACTGGGGGTATTATATTGGTCTTGCACTTGGGCCAAGTCTGAGGTCTGAGGTCTGAGGTTTGCTTTGCATGCTGCCACTCATTAATATTGAGCCCCTGGGGCGAGCAACCAAATTGCAGTTACGTGTGGATGTTGCTGCCGCTGCATGTTGCCCATGCTGATGCACCGCAGCAACTCCTGTTGTCGTCGTCGACGTAGTCGTCGTCGTCATGATGCAAGTGCTCTGCTCTTTTATGGCTTCGATTGCAATCTGCTGCGAAATTGAAATTGAATTCAATTGGCAGGGCATCGCACCGATCGGAGCGCAGCGTGATTGATAAACTGCTCGCCGGCCATTGACACAGTTGCCATTAGCAATAAACAATTCGACATCGAATTCTTGTCACTCGCCTAAGCGGGTGTTAGGCGGCTGATTGATGGACTGACTGATTGATGGCCCGCGGTATTTATGGCCGAGTTCAGGCCTGGCCAATGACAGGGGCGACAAGTCCACGCCCCTGAGAGTTGGCTGGCCATAAAATTGTGCTATTAACTTAAAAGGTTTTAGGTTCTGGGTTCCAGGTTCTAGGTTCTAAGTTCTCAGGTTCCCTTTTCTGTCCGACCAAAAGGCAGCAAACTTTGCAGCCGCAAACAAACACGGGCCAGAGATAAAAGTGCAGGCTTATTGAAAAAGTTTCGCGACAACTTGCACTGAATGGCAGACAAGTGTAAGACAAACTTTGCCGCAAAAGCGACAGTTTCGCGTTGGCCTCTTTGCAAGTCATGTGCCGAGGAGTTTCCCAGCCGGAAAGGATATTAGCTATTCTGAAAGATATTTTTACAGGATATAATTTCCAAGATACCACCAAAAATACTTTCAAGAATTATCTTAAAATACTCTTTAAGTGCAGTTTTTATTACCTTCTAATTTTTCCAAGTCTTATGACTAAGTATCTCTCCTTTCAGGTGCTAAAGAAACCATTTGCAGGGAATTCCAGTTTCGGGTATCTTACCAAGATGTGCTCCCTTTGA
Organism: Drosophila nikananu; assembly: GCA_008042635.1. Lineage (NCBI taxonomy): Eukaryota > Metazoa > Arthropoda > Insecta > Diptera > Drosophilidae > Drosophila > Drosophila nikananu. Next base: position 25,449 of record VNJV01002115.1, read on the forward strand.
AGTTCATCACTCGAGCTGAACTTCGGAGACAAGTGGCACGCCTCGCAGCAGCAGCGAGTCTGGCATTTCAATTTCACTGAATTTCGCCAAAATAAATGTCCCCTCGACTGGGCTCCATTAAACAAATGTTAGAAGGTGGAGACGACTGAAGTGCGGTAGCAAGGCATCGGGTCGCATGATTAATTTTAGAGCTTTGTAGTGATTACAAGGCGGCGTTCCACTTAATTCGGTGCGAGCATCATTAATGACTCGGGGCCCGGGCCTGCTCCAGTTTCGTTTCGCCATGTGTCTGGCTTTTGTGCCGCTGCTCTAACGAAATTATTTAGCACAGAGCCCAGGCACTGTCGCCGCCTCATTAAGCAGTTCTCCGGCTCAATTGAAACTCTTGCCACCAGTCATCACATCACATCAAATCGCATAACATCACATCAGCCACCAGGCACACGGCCTCGCAGTGTTCCAAGCCACCCACTTGGCGGCACTTGACTTCCGCTCGAGTTGAAATGCAGCCTGTGAATGAAGCCAAAGAAATGCCAGAACACACTCTGCATAGGTGCACTTAAAAAAGGAATGTATTTTGTTTTATTTATTTAATTAGACTGAGAAGTTGCTGTTTAAAATGTATCAGGCAGATGGACCTAAATCGAGATAAGCAAGTTTAAAAATATCGGATTTAATTTCAAAATTTGGAATTATCTAGAGGAAACTCCTATACGATCTCGAGATATTTATAGCCTAAATAATAATAATATTATTATTGTTTACTCTTTGGATATTATTTTATTTCATTATTTGGATGCTTTCCCCTTCGTTACATTTTCTCTTAGTGTGGACAAACACTTGGCAGATCCTCACATCCACATGAGCACCACTTAATTCGCTTGATTTGCCCGAAATGCTCCCAGAGACGTCTTACAGTCGGAAGCTGGGGCGGGAGATAAGGTGCCAGGTCCCCTGCCGGCGCTTCGTTTCATTTGATAAATTCATTATGTACCTACTTTTTTTCGGTCGGGTTTTATTTATGCCCACATCTATTTGCCCGAATCCGGGTGTTTCGTTTTTTCCTTTGCTTCATTCCCTGCCAGCCTTGACAACTGTTGCCATTAACAACATCGCAGAGAAATCGAGAATGTACCACGAACCACGTGCCACATGCCACGTGCTCCAAGCATCATGCTCCACGCTCCTAATGCGTCTCCATGGTCTCGTTGGGTGTGTGTTTTCCTTTGGTTTGACAAAGTTTTTGGCCATTTACGAGTGTATATATATTCATGGGCTGCCGACTGAGGGTCGGAGTGGGACTGGGAAGCGCCGCCGACGCCGTTGTCTGGGTAAATCAAATGAGATCCGCCTGAGATACATTTAAATGGCGGGCCCAAATATTACTGCTCCGGAATTCAAACAGAAACCGAAAAGTGCGAGCCAGGCAGACAAAAAAGTTTCGATTCGGCCCCAGTGCAAACAAACAATGCTCTCGACAGACTAATTATTTTAGCTGCCGCTGCCAGAGTCCGACTGGATCGCGGGATGAAGACACAAACTAATCAAAATATTTTCGCAACTTTCCATTATGAAGTGAAAAGTTGACGGCGCTGGCGTCTTCGTTGGGCAGGCAGGCAGGCAGACGTAGCTCTTGTCTGCGTCTGAGTCTGGGTTTGCATTTGCATTTGCATGAACAATGAAAGGCAAATATTTTGCTGCTATTGACATTCATCTGGAGGGTTCCGACTTGCCGTCTATATCTAGTATGCACCCCGACCCCGCTGGGCATTCAATTAAGACAAATTATGAGCGCGTCCTCTCGCATTTCAAGAGCTTCCGTCGGCGGAGCAGCAGCAGCAGCATCTGGCCAAAGTCAATGGCGAATGACGAACGAGTCTGATGGCTGGTTGACAATCTGCAAAGTGGTCCTTGGACAATTCGGATTATATTTTTATGCCCGAGCTCCCAAACTATACTTATTTTCGACTTGGCGTGCGTATATTCCCCTGAATTCGTCCCCGACACATTGCTCCACGCTCTCAAGCTGATTTATGAATTTAATTAAAAACGGCACAGCGACACACTGGGTAATTTCTGCTTGTTCTGCGACCTGCAGACAAAGCTCCGTCTTTGTGCCAAGAGAAGACACTCCCTTGGCCCGGCGAAATGCTTTTATGATGTAAGAAATAGTATTACTACACAGGGGGAAATTGTATGACTTAGGAAATAAATATAAATAATGTATTAGAGAGTTTCTTGAGGAAAAATATTTAATATTAAAATATTTCGTATCATTTGACATTAAATTACCTAAAGATTACGCCAGATAAAAATAATAAAAAGCATTAAAACTGATTCCCCTTTGAAATATTAGGGAGTTTTTTTTGGCCCACAGTTAGCTACAAATTTAAATTAATATTTAATGGCTTAGTCCACCTGCTGATTTCTAATTTCCGGTGTAGACCAGGGCAGTCCGAGCTCTGGGGTTTGAGTTATGTGGGCACGTGTTTGTATTTAATTAGCTGCGGCCATGCATCTTCAGAAATATGCGTTCGCTTTGTTATTTGGCCATGTTTAAAATGCGCCTTTTAAGCAATTATTTTGGCCATCTAGGCAGCCCCATTCAGCCAGCCATTGTGCAGCTCGAGATGCAGCTTCATTTCGGAGTTTGACTAACAAGATGGGGCAACAAAGTTGCCCAGAATGTATACGCAGTCGGGCCAGCAGAATGCCGCGAGTATCTTATTTTGGTGGCTGCCGTACCCACATAATCAAGACAAAGCCGAGAGCAGCACGACAGACCGGGAGGAGAGGAGTTCGTCCCACCAAAATGTTAGGTTCATCTTCACTCCCTCCAAGGTGCCCTTGGCCCTGCTCTTTGGCTCTGACTTTGGCTTTGTCTGCGCTCGCTTCTGGCGTGCCATGTTTATCTTTTAACTAATTTTTTTCCATGTTGCTTTTTGGCCCGCGTACTTAACTTTTGTGGGCGCGTGTGTGTGTGTGTGGATGCTGAGCATCTTTGGTGGAAGTAATGGCCAAGTCGCCAAGCGTTGCATGCTGCAGAAGTTTGCTTTGCCCTCGCCTCGTTTGCGGCAAGCGAGCAGCTCCAAAAAGCAGCCACAAAGCCGTGGCAGAAGCTCCATCAGGCCTGCTCGAGGCCCTGAATCATTCACAAATGTGTTGCAAATTGAATAGAATTCCTTGCAAGAGCACTGAGTTAGGAATATTTACATTTCTTTCAGGAAGTAATAGTACATACTTCATACGTTTATGCATTGGAAAGAGATTTCTTAAATAAGATTCAAAGTTATTTATAGTTGCTGCAAGATTTGTGGAAACACTACAATTCGTTTAGGGTTTTAGGACCAGAAAACCAGAAGCTGTATATGATTTACACCCCAGAGACAGTGCCAGTCATGCTTGTTTGTCGCTGCGCCAGTTTCGGTGGCTGCTTAGCGCACTTGGCGCGATAACCGCGACAGGTTGATGCCGTACTTGATTACCATTTGACAATGCGGCTTAAACGGTCCCTGCCGCAACTCTGGTGGCGCCACCAAACCGACTGCACTTGCCCTATCGATATCGTGTTTAATTTTAATTAAAGCCCAGCCGGATCAATTTGTGGGCTGCTGCTCCGGGCATGACACGACCTAAAATTAGAATGGCGATTTTTCGGGATGTTCCCTGCTAGTGGGCCATAAATTGCGGATGAGCCCTGTCCCAACGGGGAAAAAGCTAACCCACAACTCGGCCGACTCGGCCGACTCGCCTCCAGTTGAGATAATGTCACACGGCCAGCAAAACATTCCGATAAGATCGGGCCACGCCAGCGTCGTCGTCGGGGACCACTCCCCCGCCATATGGAGTACCCACGGAGTACATGTGGACACGAGTGGCCGCAGATACCTTTGTTTTTGGTACATATATCTATGACAAATGTTCGAGTCGAGTGCGCCGGCGATAAGCAGATACTAATTAATAACCGCCGCCCTCTGGCGATGTCTGAATAGCCCAGCGAAGGCGCGGACTCATCACATGGCTACCTGCAGAAGGCATTTGCCAAAAGAAATGGCCAGTGGAGCGATCGATCGTAGTTGCCCGGGGGCGGGGCGTGGCGTACCCATAACCAGTTGGATTTACATGGCAAGAAATATCCAACTGGGTTGGGCATCATCTTGCCAGAAAAGGATATGGAAATGTTTATCATGGCAAATGTTTGTCTTATAAGTAATCCCCTGACTCATTCAGGTTTTTTTTGGGTAAGTTCTTAATGATAAAATCTGAAGATAAGGGTGCTATTCCTATAAGTGATACGTCACGCTGAAAGATAGGGACTTTCTTTTAATTAGGGAATTCTGTATATGATTATTCCACCAAAATGAAATAAATGTATTAATGTCTTTCTGGTAGAAAATATAATAAATTAAAATGAAAAAGCATTAAATTACATTTGAACACTAAAAAATTCATAAAATTTAGTAAACGCTGTACCTCAAAATGAACCGCTTCCTTGGTGGAACTTAAGATTATAAAATCCTTAAAAAGCCCCACCTTGATTACCATTTCTTCACTTTTCATTTTTCCAAGTGGCCTTGCAATTTCCATTAATTATGACCGCGGGACGGGGCGCTCCGTTCGGCGGCGGCTGCTTCATTGGAAAAACGTGCAAAACGTTTTGAGCCCGAGGCGAATCAAGGCCTAAGCCAAGTGAATGATTCAAATCTCTGTGTTGTGCTGGACTTTTATAGGCGCCACCGGTGCTCCAAGTGCGGGTCTGCAGGTTGCATGCGCCTAATCGCCCGGCGCCATCGTCAGAGTCCGGCAAGGGGTCAAGGCAGCGCCAGATGGAATCTCGGACCACGCATCTCCCGGACATCAACGCAACGCGTTTGCATTCCATTAAATTAGCCGCCAAGGCAGCTCCTTATTAGCACCATAATTTAGAATGCACGCCCACTTCTGGAATGCCTGATGCCCGATCCCCGGGCTCCAGAAGCAGTCGCTCCTCGAACTGGGCGGCTACTGTGCGGTCGCCGGTTTTGTTTGCAATTTGTTAATAGGTTGTGGCATGCAGCATGTAAATACCTAATGCCAGTCTCTCCCAAGTCTTGGAGCTGGACCAGGTCTGGAGGCTGGAAACTGGACACGAAGCTGCGCTGCGTCGCATTCTCATTAGCCATGCGGTTTGCCCGGCTGCCGGCTACCGGCTGGCAACTTAATCCGCCGGGGCGAGCGCTTATGCTAATGCCCGGTACTGTCCGTGGGCCTGTGCCATGATGTGCATTAAATTTGCACACGGCTTTGGCCAAATTAGCCAGTATTGGCCAGTTATTTAAGGCATCTATTAGTCATAAAATCGATTGGATGGAGCCTGTGTCCAAGCTGCTGCCTGGGCTCATTCGCACGCCTCGGCCACGGCTCGTACTTGACTTCTGAACCGGCGCCCACCGAGCGTGACTGGACTGGAAATGGAGCCACACCAAACCCAAACCCAAGCCCAAGCACAGGCCCCGGCCAGACGGCCGAAAGACAGGCCTCAAACACGGCACAGAAATTGGCTAACCAAAACTAACAACAATGATGGTGACTGCTCCCCTTGTTTCTCGGTTTCTCAGTTCGGTTTCTGAGTTTCAGAGTTTCTGAGTTCTGTTCAGATAGGAGATCTGAGTCGCGTTGAGCGCTCGAAATAGAATTTTTCCCACCATCTAAAAATAAAGCGACTAATGCAATGAGTATTTACATGAGGGTTGGCATCGGATCTGTGGCCCACGACTACAAAATGCTCTCCGAAACTAAGTAGTTCTGAAAGATCTTTGGATTGTAAGATAAATGGTGTATTTGTCGTTTATTTGTAAGCAAGACGTGCGGACATTTGTCTTCGTTGAAAGTAGCTATGATCCACTTAAGGTGGACTGTTTCAAAAATAAACAGAGAATTTAATGTAATGTAAATATTTTTAGTACTATATAAATATGGGAATACAAATCTAGGAAAATATTTAGAAACGTCTTAGAAGATTACCTCTTCTTATATCAATTTGATAAATATATTATCAGCTTTTTCAAAAATTAAAAGAAGAAAGAATGTGGTTTCTTGAAGCTGAAAAATCAAGCACATGAAAGGGACTAAAGATTATTTTGTTTCCTCATATTTTTTGCTACTTAACATTACCCTAATTACTCAGTTTTATTTATTTAACTTCCTTCATGAAACAACTTCTTCCCAAAAGGAATACAATAATATTTATATCGCTAGTATTGTCAATATTTATTTTAGATACGTTTAATAACCATTTGTATTCGTGTCTGGAATTCCCTGTTATCACCCCCCCGACCCTCGTAGCTCAAGTACCCCGTCGAGAGATGGGCAGAAGTCGAGTTCAAAGTCTAGGCAACGCATTACAATAACTCCTAGTTTCGTGTTGGTTCTTTTGTTCTGTTCAGTTGTTTATTAATTTACCCATTTATATATAGTTTTTCCAAGCTTGCGGTTAGAGGAGGAGTTGAAGGCGAAGTTGGAGTGGAGCTGGAGCTGGATGGTCGGTGGCTTTTCATGGTTCAGAGATGCGGGGACGTGTGACTGCAAATTATAAGGCCGGACCGGACCACATAATAATAAATGAAAATGTCTGTAATTCTCATGTGCAAAAGGAGAGGCCCTCGCTTATTATGCAGCTCATTTGCGAAGAGGGCAGGCAGTTCCCGCGGTCTCTCTACTTCTCCGCACTGGTAGATAGTCTGGGGAATCGGAAGTTAAGCTAAGCAAATACAGGCAGCGGCGTGTAAATGAACTCTGCACAGCTCTGACCTGCTCTCAATCGATAAAGAAAAGTGCTGTTGAGGGAGTTGAGCCCTAGCATGGTTTGCTTTTTGGCTTCGGTTTTTTAGCGCCTCAAAAAAAACCCGGGAGCCGCTTGATAAGTCCACAACGGACAGCTGTTCGGGGCATCTATCATATGGCGGGGCTTACCGCCTGACATGGGAACATCCGGTGGCAGGAACGCCACGAACGGCCCTCGCTTTGGAGCGACGGGAGTTCAATAAACTTGTTGTTGAGCCTCGAAAAGTTTCTGCCGGGCGAACGAACGAATTTTCAAACTGGCCAGCATCGCCTCCTCCTCGGAAAGGGTGAACGGTTGTTACTGGACCGAGTCCGGCGATACACTTAATTTTGACAGATTACATCTCATTATGTACACCTCGGGGCGGGCTGTTAAAACGAGTTCGATTTCCAGTTCGAGGGAGCCGATTGATGGCCAGATATTGGCTTTGCATAGTAATGCGGCCTCGGATCGATCTAAGTTATGGACCTTGCAAATTAATTCCCATTCTCACCGAGGCGAAATCATTTGGCTTCTATCCTGGTGCAAAGTGAATCCAAGCCAGCCAACCGATCCTATCCGATCCGACCCGAGTTTTCACATTGTTTATTGCACAGCGAATTGGAGTTCATTTATAAGGCAATTTAAAATCAATTTACGTGTTGCATGTGCCGTTAATTTATCAAGAGCTGGCTGCTCCCCCCACGAGAGGATTCAGGGGATCGAGAGCTAGAGCAAGAGCTGTAAAGCAGCCTCCTCCATCGCGACTTTTCAACAGTCCCATCAAAGGCAATTAATTAAAAATCGAGTGGCGGAGTGGCGGCATGGCGAGGCGGGGCGTGCTGGCATTATGATTTTCTCATTGATACAAATATCGCGCTGGCTGTCTGCTCCTGACTGCCCCATCATCGCCAACTTGTTGCCGCTTCGTCCCCCGTCCTTGGATTTTTTTTATGGCCCCGTCCGGTTCTAATAGGAGCACATTTATCAGCTCCGTACGTGCGTGGGGCTTAACTGGAATCGTGAGGGAGAGGTGTTGAGGAAAAGCTGCCCGCGTATCAAAACATATAATTTATTAGAAACAAATACAGACTACATAACACGTACGGCCCGGCCGGAGGAGACTCCATCACCTGTCGGGGCTGTGGGACTAAAGCAGGGATGCCCAACCTGGAATCTCTCTTGGATTTCCCACGGAAATCCTATTTCGAACAGACGAAAATACTTTCTTGGGAAAGGTAAAACATTTATGAAAAAGAGAAGGGACTGCGCGCCAAGCTTGGGCACCCCTGCTGCACTAAGACTAGGGCTCTATATCATAATGAGGTGAGGATGCTCCAGGATCACAGTATCGCTCCTCTTTCGTCCCTCCCGTCCATAACACATCCCATATTATAGGCAGTAGACCAGGGTCCAAAATAGGGCATTGAACAGAATGAAGGCCAGCGGGAAGACGAAGCGTGCCTTTCGGTCAATCCACAGGGACACCTCCTTGGGGGTCATCGTGGCGAAGGTCTGCGGGGGCTTCTCCTTCGTCGAGTCACCCGACGTTGATCCTCCCGAGCTCTCGTTCTCGTCGTTCTCGTCCAGACTGATGGCCGAGTCCTCGCGGCTGAGACTGCCACCGATTATGATCGGCGTCTCGATGGTGATGACCGTGTTGTTGGGACTGCAGGACCTGTCCATGCTGGTGGTGCTCATGGTGCTATCGGTTCGCTTGTAGCCATGTCGCCGGTGCTTCTTCAGGTGTGGCACGAAGGTGGACTTGACAATGTACTTGGTGGTGCGCTTCTTCAGCTGCAGGTCGTTGTTCCGCCGCCAGATCGTGTTCACAAAGGCGAACTCCACCAGACTGCCGAATATGAAGACGGTGCAGACCAGGAACCAAACCTCGGACATGGTCACATAGCTGACCTTGGACAGGTTGTTCTCCTGTGACAGGGACAGCGTGATGAAGGACAGCAGGGTGGTGCATCCGAGGGTGGTGCGGGCCGGTGTCTGGTCCGCCTGCAGCCAGAAGGTCACCCACGAGATGGTCACTATCATGACGGAGGGCAGGAAGTAGTCGATGACGTAGTAGCCCACCTCGCGGGTCAGCAGCACGCTGAAGCTGATGGTGCTGTAGTTACCCTGCAGGGCTCCATGCGTCATCACGGTGCCGTTGGACACGCGGATGGACTCGTTGTACAGCGATCCGATGAGGTTGTACTCCGTCAGCTGGAGCTGCGTGTCAAAGCTCACCGCGTTGGTGGGCTCCCAGTGCAGCTCCACCACCGAGGTGTTGTACATCCAGCTCTCCAGGATGGTGGTGCACTTCTGCTCGTCGAAGGGGAACTTCTGAAAGTTCATCCAGCAGTACAGGGTGGCCTGCAGCCGTGTGGACACCAGGATCGTGCCATCCGGATAGATGGTGGTCAGCTCGTCCTTGGCACTGGTGCCCAGAATACTGGAAGTCTGCTCGTTGGTCAGGAAGATGTGTGGCACCCAGATAAGCTGCTTGAGATCCTGCTCGCCCATGATGGGCTGCCGCCGGTGGGACATGAACCCCGCGAAGGCCAGGCGCGGGTCCTTGTAGCGCAGCTGCAGCAGGCCCTGCACGTTGAACTGTAGGTCACTGGAGTCCAGGTTCTTCATCACGTAGATATAGAATCGGGCGTATATGGGAATGGCCACAGGCTCGCCGTCTTCGTTAAAGTTCAGCGGCGGCATCATCCTGTCGTAGCGACAGCTGTCCGTCAGCCGCGCCACGAACTCCATCTGCGTCAAGGAAGCGGCGTTCATCAGCGAGGGACACCCAGCGCTCACAGTCTGCGTAAGATTCAGGGATAAGTCGTAGGCGTTTGAGTTGTTTCTGGGAGCCAGCATAACCGATCCATTGGCACCTAATGGAATAATGTACAAAAGTGAAGGAATTACAATGATTTTAACATAATATTAAAGGAGATTTATTTTTACTGTCAGTTTGATAATTAATAAGAAAAGGTTTAATGAATGATCAATAGAATCAATAGAATTTGATACCAGACTCCTAAACTAACTCCATTTACCTACAAAAGGAAGATGTATTTATAACTGCAGGTCTTTCTTGATCTTTATAATCAAAATTCTTGAAAGAATTTCACAAATTGTAAGTTCTTAATATATGTAGTGGAGTGGAATAAATTTTAAACTGCCAGCTATTGCCACATGATTGATACGTTTTTTAAGTGCAGATAATTTTTCGCAGTATTTGCAATAATCTAAACGCGACTAAAAATATATATTGTGTCATTAAGATATGACAACCTCAAGTAAAGTCTTAAAGACAAAAGGCTTACACCATTATCCTTAAAAAAATTTAAAGTGAGAAAAAAATTTTTTTTTAATATTTATGAATACTTTTACTATGTATTTGAGATTAACTTTTAAGCATTTAAGAAACGACCTGCAAATTGTGAAATAGCTTTTGTATCGCCAGAGATTATAAATGTCACATGAGTTTATATTGCTGTATAAACGATAAAATTACCAAAACTCTGATAAGATTGAATAAATTTAATAATTATTACCGCTAATTTTAAAATTAAAAGAACATATGCTTAACGGTGATAAAGAGCAAATTTTAAAGTTGTTGATTCAATTTAAAACTTGATAAAGGAAGCTCCACAAATATTATATTTCTTTCATTTTATATAAAATAAATAAAAACCTTTTGTATTTTGGTTTTAATTTTAAATTTTTGTAAAAAGAATAATTAAGTAAATACAATTAAATGTAGTCAGGCAAGCCGAGTTAAAAAAAAAGTTGTACATTCATTTTGTTCTTACGAAATTTTCTGAAATAAATATGAATTATTATTAAAGGTCCTTTGTCCTTAGAAAAACTGTGTAAATACAATTTGCAGTACATATAATTTACTTTCTAAGCCAAACTCTCGTTTAATTGTTTGAAGGACCAATTATCCCTTTGGCAGGACATACCCAGTTTCAGCTGAAGATCGCTCAGATCGATTCCAAGCGCAGTGGTTAATCCCAAAAAGCAGAAGATTGTTAAATATCCGAATATATCCATTCTCCAATGAGTCATACTTTGCACCGAATCACGAGTCTCGATTAGTTGGTAATTTCCCGACGATTTTCTTTTTAATTTTTCTATTCCTTAGTTGCGCGCGCTGTGATTTCACGGCCATTCGCTTGGCCTTTTCCCGATCAACTATTTGGCTATTTGGCGACGGGCTGCAAGTTCGCGGACATCCAAAAATATCGGATGTCGGCCTTCGGACGGGCTCGGGTTCGGCTCCGCTTCGTTCTAGGTAATATCTATTACTAACTTATTTATTTTAATTGCGAGCAGCTTTTAATTCCTCGCCACTCATGACAGCTTGTTCGGGCAATTATTGTTCGGTGGCTCTTGGCCCCTTATCGCTCTTGGCCAAAAAGCGCCTGTAAGTGCTGGGGGCTTCTCCCTCACCTGCCGTGTAATGCCTTTAATTGTGGTTATCACCGCCGCCACAGAGAGCGAGCGGGAGTGCTGGAGTGCGAAATGTTTGCTCATGTCCCGGCTTCTTGATTAAGTGGCCAGTGAAACGCCAGTCTGCCGTCTTTATTTATATTATTATAGTATAGTACATACTAGTACGAAAGATATTCGCTGTCGCACTTCACAGTTAGCGCTGGCGATCGCATAATTGATGATGACCCCCTGTCAGAAGTGGTTCGCCGTCGGTTTATTTTTGGCACAAATATTTCTGCAACTGCTCGGCCAGCTTTGATTAGCCAACGGATGTCGATGAGTACTCGAGTCTGGAGAGAGTCACCCCAAAATAGCACTCGACAACAGAAGCAGAAGGTATTGGCCCCCCTTTTTCTTATTTCTAAGTATTTGTTTGTATTATAAATTATGAGTAAGACATAGGGAATTATATTCCATATTTTATTATATTTTATTATAGTTGATCTCTAAGAAATAACCCACAATAAAGTAAGCTCAGTTTCTTGTTCTCTAGACAATCTTTTCTGTCACTGTCCTCTGCCTGTCTGTAAAGTGCGTGAGGAGTCTAATGATTTCCCGCCACATCTTCCACATCTTGGGAAAACCAACTCCAACCCCTGCAGTTCCCGTTCCCCCACCGTAGAGTCCCCTTCCTCATCAGCACTTTAATCAACCATTCGATGCGATGAGCTGCCCGCCCTGTTTTACCCAGAACAAGAACGCCTCCCGCTGTTTTGTTCATGGATAGCCATAAAAATTTATGACTGCACAGCAGCACAGACGACGCAGAAAACAAAACTACGTCGGAGTGCATTACGCATGGCTGCGACTGTTGTGGCATCCACACCTCATCTTATCCCCCCGAATGTATCTCGAATATATATACACACACGCCACTCCCTCATTAATGCACTCGGAGCAGCGTAGGCACGTGGCACGTGCAGCAGGCATCGCAGATAGCTGCGAAATCGCAGCAGATTGGACTGCTAAATGGATGGCTATATCAAGTGTTTTTTTTTCCGTTTATCTAATGGCCACAAGTTTGATTTATAATATAGAGTGATCCATCTGGAGGTACTGGAAATTGTATTAAAAGAGTAATTTATTTTACGGCTAAGTAACATGTTACCAATTATAAAGGTATTTGGTAGACTGAAATAATAATAGATAAATATTATTTACACTTTATATCTGCATTTTAATTATTATTTATTTAGATATGTACACAATTCTTATAATAAATCATATAAATTATTGATTATTTAAGCTTTACTTTTATTGCTACAACAGATGTCTATCTCAATTTATTGACAGCGTCAAAGATAGCCCATAAATATTTACAACCACTCCTGATAAGTACCACACAGCACGTGCTAATAAAATATAAAATGCTTACTAAATTATAATAATAACTTATAAGATCAGGTATTCTTACTATTTTATTAAGTATAAAATACAACCATGAATTATCTTTGCCGCTCTTGGTACGTAATCACCCTTCAATAAAATTGATTTAGACGAATTTATGGCAGATATCACGGCTTTAAGCGCACTCATAACTCACTGATATACTCTTACAACTGTTTTATTTGTACTTTCCACTTGATAAATTTATAGACATCATAAAAAGCAGGTAAAGAGTATGTCGTGATTCGACAAAGCCGCAATCTACTCCTCTAACAAGGCATATTAAAAATGTTTACAATCGCATTTTCACAACACTTTGCAGTGATTTTTGCTGTAAGTGGGCGTGAAAGTGGCGTTGATTAGATTGAGTCTGAGGAGGCTCACGAGCGCAGTAGCTGGCCAACTCGAAATCAATTAAAATCACTCACTACCTGAACCCATATAAGTGGGGAAAATCCATTCAACTATTTAATCACCTTTCGCTGCATCCTCGCCCCCGGCAGCTTTCATATTTCATTTCCATTTTTTGAGTGCCAATGCTTTTTGTTTTGGTGGAGCCCTGCTGGCGCATTAATTTAAGCCGCCTGGAACATAAAAGCTGCTCGCAAAACTAAGCCGATTTAAGAGCACATTTGAATTCAAATGCCGTTCGGCGAAATAAAAACTAAACGAAGCAGGAGCCGGAGTTGGAGCTGGAGTTGGAGTTGGAGCCGGAGCCCTTTTCCCGTGATACCGAACCGAACAGGGAGTTAAAATGGCACAAAAACTGTCTGAAAAGTTTGCGTCTGAAGTTTTTAGTTTTCGGGCGAATGCAAAAATTATAATCCTTTAAAAGGCAATCGAGCGTTGTTCTGCGGAGCGCCGAAGATTAAGCCCAAGGAGTACTCTCTAATTACGGTCTGTAATTGAGGGATATTAAGGTAAGAATATTGTTGATATAAGTATAAAACATAGACATGAAAATTAGTATAAATTTTGATAACGTTTTTATATAAATTTGTACGCTTTATATCTTGTTTTTAATCAAGAAATCTCCCAAGTAGACAATCAGTTCCCCGAAGTTAATGCTTTGCCTTGGCACTCTCTTCCAGGTATCTCCTTATCTCACCTTTGTTTTATTGCAACCAATCTGCACCGGGTATTTGAGCGTCGGTAAGGCTTCCTCCTCCATCTGGAGGAGGTGAGTAATAGTCGCCGCTGTAATTGTGGGATTGGGGGGGCGTGTCCTGGCTGACCGTCACAGCAATTAAGGCTGGCCCAGACTTCCAGTAGACGATGCTGATGCCGGGCAGGTTGACATTGGACGCGGGACATTGGACACCGGACAATGGCACATAAATCACACGACTCGCCGGACAAGGACACCGGGCCAGGTCCTTGGTTCCTTGCGGCTGGATGGCTTGAGGGCTTGTCATGCATTTGATTCCGCTGGCGCTCGAGCTCGTTTATTACAACTCGGCTTTTTACAACTGTTTCAGCTGGTGTTTTTGGTCCATTCTATTTTATTATTTCTGCAGATTCTCGGCGTTTTTATTGTGCTTTTTTATATATTTTGCTCGCTTTCCCACTGGGTGCGCCGGAAGCTGGCAGCGATATTTTCCGCCTTTCCTTCACTTCGATTTGGCTTTGTTTCTGCGGGTGCTCCATTATTGTTTCCTTTGATTTATTTTCGGTTTCAAGTGATTTCCGCCAGCATTCAACACTTTATGTTTGTTTTCGCCCCTTTTTCACTTTTTTCCAGACCCACCAGACGTCGTTTCGGGCTTTTCTTGTTGCATTCTGAGCAAAACTCTCGGTGCAAACATTTGTCATTTGCGGACTTGTGTTGGATTTCCATTGGTTTCTGGTGTTTCTGGGGTTTCTGGGGTTTTCGAGGTTTCCTTTTGCACTTTTGCCCGGCTTTTGATTTGCGGTGCTTAATCGTTGGCAGCGTCTGCGGATTTCGTGTTTTTAAATGCAGCCAAAAACGAGGCGAAGCTGGGCACTGTTCTGGCCATAAATTTGCCTGGCTCTGCTTGAGTTTTTTTCGTTGGTAGCCAGCACACGTAATTGAAAGCAGCGGGGCAGCTTCTGATGCTGCTTCTGGCCATTTCGGTTATCCAACTCGCATTTTTCGGGGCCAATTCCCACTTCGATTCCAACCCGGTGGTTCAATGGCATTGGCATCGCCTGCACCGAGCCCATTGATTAGGGTTCCTCCTCGGATCCGCCGTGGGTTCCATGGCCGGGTGGCTTACCAAAAACTGGCCCGCAGGCTCTTTCGCTGCCTTGTAATCTGTCAAAATTGGCTGCGTTCTGGCTAAGCGGAAGTTCGAACAAAAAATGTGCCACACTAAACTGGTTATTTGTTGGTACACCGAGAAAACAATAATTTTTCTAAGGTATTAACATTTTTACTAACAAAGAAAATATTCTAAATACGGTTTATATATAGGGGGATTTTTTCATAATTTTAATTTCTTTCAATATAAAGTATAATTCGTTTACATTTCATATTTGCCAGGCTTAACTTAAAATATATATATTATAATACCCTTTTCTTAGTGCACCCTTTCAGTCCCTGCTCGCAGTTCAATGTCCTCGGTGGGCGTGTCAATTGACTTTGAAATCCGCCAGCCTCCTCTTCGACTTTCTTGTTTTTGTGCACTTTTTTCATGCCATGAGAATGCATTTATGTCTGCAATGATCGCATAACTGGCACTTGAATGAAGCCAGTCAGTCGCACAGTAAGTCGTGAAGTCTGTGAAACCGAAAGTCTTAAGCCCGGCCTGCCAGACAATTATTATTATTTTAATCAACTTTCACACACTGAGCGAGTCAACGACACCATATCTGCGGCTCAGCCCGGCCAGCTGTAATTGATCACGCTGCGTCAAATATTTATGCCAGAAAATAGAGCCCCCGACACTGAGCCAGCAGTATCTCCTAAGCTGCACAAATAAACACGAAGAGCAGCAAATTCGTATTAAGCGATCAATAATCATGGGTAAATACGCCAATGTGACGCCGCCGGCGATAAAGCCAGAAATATTAACGCAACAGCGGGAGGAGGAGCAGGAGGAGCAGCAGGACCACAGTCATGGAAGGGAGCAGGCAGAGCCCAGAGCTGAGCAGACCAGTTTTGGGCCTGGCTCGTTGCAGATAAACAATAGAAAAGCATAGACGCAGCAGGAAGGGTCAAGCGCCCGGGGCTGTGGAAACGCAAGATACCGGGGCCGGGGCCAAAGACTGAAACCGCAGAGAGAGATGGTCAGCTGGGATGGAGCTGGGGGAGGAGGTGGATGCCAATGATGATGATGATGAGCATAGCAAATACAAATTATGGCTGAAAAGCGCTACGTAAATACTGCAATCATTTTAATAGACCAAAAACGGCGGCGCATAAACCATAAACCAAACGCCAGAGCTCCCCGACCACAGATCTCTGCAGTGGAATGAGGATGGGATGGGACCTTAGATGGAGAGTCTTCTCTCTGGGACCCCGGAGTAAGTGGCCCAAAACGGACAGCCAAATGTTTCTATGGGAAGTTGAAGGCGTTCGGCGATGGGCGATGCTGCGATGTTGCAATGTGCCTTTTGCCGTTGCTGTTGATGCTGCTGCAATGTGGCAACAAACTGGCACGCGAGCAGCAAAAATTGCGGGCAGCCGATGATGCGGTTTCCCTTGCACTACAAAAATAAATGAAAATATATATTTTTTAGACGCAAGTTCAACCACATTTTGGTCACTTAAATCTACAATTTTGGTTAGACTTTGCCAAACAATTTAAAAGTCAAAGGATTTCTGCTTCCTATTTTAGATAGGAATTTTAGTTAACTTTGAACAATTTTAATGGTATTTAAGCTGGAAGACCATACTTGTATAGTCTTCCCTTAAATACTTAAATTATAAATTCTATTAGTTACTGTAATTTCATTTATATTTCATGGAAGTATTTTCTGCAGTGCACAACCTGCACAACTTAAGCATTGAAAATTAGCGTAGATAAATATTTCTGCGGAAATTCCTCAACCGATGACCACTGATCGATGGGTGAGGGAAGTAGGAGTCAGAGTGGGTGTGGATCTTGGGTGCGCATTGTGTGCATTTCTGGACTCACAGATCTATGGATTTGTGCGATTTCCTCGGTGGGAGAATGTGAATTCCAATGTGTCTCGAGCACTTGCGGTTTGCAAATTGCAGACAGAATTCCTGGCTGGAGAATCGACAGGCTTTCCTCGGATCCTCGGCACCTCCACTTGGCAGTGGATCATCGCTCGGCGCTCCGTGGGGTGATTTGTGTCGGATTCATGGCCGTCTGATAGACAGCTACAAGCGCACTTAATGCGCTCGACAGGAGTTGTGGATGCGAGGGGGAAGTATCTTTTGGCTATCACTCGCGCGTAGTGCCTCGGCGGCGTGCAAGATACAAAGCAGATGCTCCAAACCCTCCCCCCACTTCCTCTAGTGGAACTTCTCCCCCTTTGCCGAGCTCATCCAAGTCCCCCTGCCGCCCCTGTCAATTTCGAGGCATTTATTTCCACAGTCTTTGCCGGCTGGCTCAGGCTCTCTCCTCCTCTCTCCATGGGTTTAAGTCTTTTTCTCTCCGGAGCGGTCTCTCCCACTCAGTGTGCGCATGCGCTCTCCAACTCTACACAGATTTCGATGTTTGTTTTGCTCGTCTCATTCGTAACAAGGCAAAGACTAGAGGAAACAGAAGAGGGATTAATAATAATGAAAGAAATTAGTTACATTTAGAAAGTTTGTAATAAATAGAATCTTTAAAATTAAAAACAAAATAAGAACAATTTTGGTAATAATTTTTCACCTAATATGCATACAAAATAATTTACTAATAAATTAAATGAAGATTATTTTGACTGCTATATTTCAAATATTTTTACAATCTTAACAAAAATTAAAATTCTCTTTCTGAAAATATTAAATAACTGGTTTGTAAAGCTATAACTTTAAGAAAAATATATATTTATTTACATAGTGCCAGCAACGAATGGGAAATATAAACCTAGAAATATTAAAAAAAAAAATTGCATATATTTATAATGCTAAACCTCATTTTCCGAGATGAACTTTTCCGGCTTGGGGCATTTCCCACGTGCTCGCCTCTCGCGCTCTCCACTCGGAGTGCCGGCATTTGAAACTCTCCAAAGTTGGCGCCAAAACCATCCCCCAACACCATCCACACTCGCTCGCGGTCCACTCTGAAACGGGTTCCACAGGGGGCTCAGCAGCGCGGCTCCACATCAGCCGCAGGCCGTGGAGTATCTGCCAGATACTCTGTGCGTTCAGTTGCTGTTGGACCGTTGCACGAATCGCACGCTGTCAGCGCTATATCCGGTCTTATCCCCTCTGTCCGGATTGCTCCGCCGAATCGTGAGCGGTTTCGGGTTTCGTCGCTGTCGGTTTCGGCTCTTTTCGGTCGCTTGATCAGCGCTATTGGCAATCGTC
>VNJV01002117.1:0-90402 GCA_008042635.1 Drosophila nikananu
TCGATCTAGCCGTGTCTGGTGAAAAACAAAAATTTTAAATTTTTTCGATATTTTTAAGTTGTTAAATTGTTAAAATTGTAAAATAAAAATTTGACAAAAAATTAATTTTTAAATGAATTAAAACTGAGTATGCAGTTTTATTAGCTTTATAAAAACTAACTTAGAACAGTATTCCGAATTAAAATTAATGCATTTTTAGCTTAGTTATTATATTTTTAAGCTTTAATTTTTCCCTTAGTACCCAAATTTTGTTGTTTAGTGCTGCCTATATACTTTTTTCCCCACTTTTTCGGCTCAACCGCATAGCGAAACAAATTGCATCCCAGAGTTAGAGTTCGCTATCGAATCAAAGCCGCAAAGCAGCAGGCAGCAGCCAGGCACGACGCCTACGAAAACCGCATTACCTGTCTGTCCCAACCCCCTCGGAGTCACTCTCCTGCACTTCCTCGGCAGCCTCTCCTCCAGCCAGCCAAAACTTCTTTCCGCTTTCCGTCTGCCGACCTCCTCCCGGGTCTTGGGACACGTTTCGTGATTTATGAGGTGCGAATTGCATTGAAATCATTTTGGGCTTTGACTCCCACTGCTCCTCGCTGCCACATTAAATTGATGCCAGGGATATTCGTGGCCAACTTCCATTTTTAGCCATATTTTTTCGGCACAATGGAGATGAAATGGCGATGAAGTCGGGGCTAGTTTGGAGCTCTTTCTCTCTCTCTGAACATTTTGATTGGATTTCGGACGAGTTCTGGCTTGGCCCCGCTCGTTTTGGTCAAACAAAGTTTTTGGTGTTGATTTGCAGCTAACGGTTTTGGGAGTGGAGTTAACCCCTGAACAGTTAGAGGGGGAAACAAAATTATCATTTCTTATGGGAAAATATTTGATTAAGGGTTGGGCTTAAAAAGTGTGCTTTTTTTTTATTTTATTTTAAATGGGAAAGTTTTCTGAAGAAATAATAATTAAATTTTCAGGGTATTATACACATATGCTAAGTTTTTGCTGAGATTGTTATTAAAATAAAAAAATTAATATAGTTTCCAAAAATATATCGCTCAATTTCCTTCGGTTATTACTTTTAATTTTTTAAACCAATTTAATACCTCCCACTTTCTGTGGTTAATCTCCCAGGCTTACATTTATTTCCTCCACAATTCCCAACTGGCCATTAACACAGTCTTTGGCTCATGGCCTCATAACTCTCACCCGGCTCACGGGCTCTACTGTTAATATTTTAATTAAAAAAGAGTCGCGTGCATTTGGGCCATTAGTCGTGGGCCAATTGCAGTGCAGTCTTGTCTCCTCAGACTCTGCCTTGTGTTACCTTGGCTTATCTTATCAGCCGGCACCTGATATTGCGCGTTGATAAGGGCGACAAGCGGCGAGAGCTCTGCGCCAATCATCGGTGGGCAACGACGGCCAGACAACCGCCATTTTGTTACCGCATTTATTTAACGATTTTTGGGGGTTATTTGTTATTTTTCTATTTGTGATGCGGGTCCTTGAGAGGCAGAAAGAGGAGGGAACTTTATCTGGTTCGCTTTTCTAGAGGCGCTTTTTCAGTGCTTATTAGATGTAGAATGTTTCCTTAAACATACATATTCCCCACATAAATATAGTATATGGTTATATCTCGCACTTATCGCGGGCCATATAAATTTGGGGGCGGACATAAAAAACCACAGAAGAGCAGAGAGCAAGGAATGAATGCAGATAGCAGGCAGAGATACCGCCCATCGAAAATTGTTTTTTAATATTATAACAAATAACAAAAACTACACCAAAAACATCACAAATGGCTGATAAAATTGTGTACTTTTAAATGTATAAATAAGACAAGTTTTAAGCTTTTAAATTATGCTAAATAATATTAGTAATTTCTTGATTCTACTGGTAATTTAATACTCTTTAGAGGTTCATTTTCCATACTCCGAAATAAAACCGCTCAACTGAGAATGCTCTCTTTGATATCAAACCCAGAAATATCGAAAAAAAAAGCGCTTGAAATCGGAAGAGAAAAAGCAGTGAGCATTTTAAAATGTGAAATGCAGAAATGTCGAAAAAACCGGAGACGGAAGCTGACAAAACGCCAACTGATGCTATGACACTGACTGATGACGTTCGGTTTGGTGTTGAAAAAATTCGCTGAGAATGCTGAAAAACGCTATTATTTTCCCTTATGTTAATTTTTCATGCTCGCTGGCTTTGTTTGTTGATATTTTACACTGTTTACACATACAGACTGCAAATGCTGACAGGCCGAACTCATCCGATTTTGCATCTGATTGTGGCCATCTGTCCTGCCATTTCTCCTACCAACCAAGAAAAACAACAAAAAATGGGTTAAAAACGCAGATTTTTATGCAAATCTCCCCAAGAGTCGTATATCTTTTTTGCATTAGCCAAAAATAAAGCCACGAAAACCCAAAGATACCAATCTGTTCGCTGACCGAGTGTCGCATTAACGACAAATTTTAGTTTTAAGCTTTTAAATTTTTCGGCTTTTGTTGTCCAAGGCATTTTTTTCGGCGTTATCTTTTGGCCGAAAGGCAATTTCCATAAATTTCTAATTTTATTGAAATCCCACAAATACACCACAAACACACTCAGGGGGCTTTGATTGCTGATAAAATTGCGTATACGCCGCGTTTCGATTTGGCGATTGCCAGCATATCTCTCTCTCTCTCGCTCTTTTTTCTCTTTGGGGTTTCTATAATTTATGGCCCACAAAAATACAATCGCTGATCAGTGATCACCACTGGCCATAGTGCCATATGCAGATGTGATGTGCCTTGTGTCTGGCTTAAGTGCTTGCCGATTTTTATATTCGTCCGAGGTGTGATTTTGGCCTTTTGTGGCATTTATATGAAGTCATCGAAGGCGCCTTATCGGTGCCCAAAATCTCGCCGTCTCTGTATAGCTCCAAGTATCTGTATCTGTGTATCTGTATCTGGTCTGCCGCTGCCTCTGGGGCTGGGGGCGCTCTCTAAGTGGACCAGTTTTTGATGATCGCATTAATTGATTTTTAATAAACGATAAGCAGGGACAGGGGCGTCTGCCTAGATTGGGCATAGAAATTTTGGGGTTTATAGAGATTAAAATAGATATATTTATTACACATTTGGGATCGTAATTTTTTTAATTTTTAATATTTCTTTTTTATTTAGCTTGAATAAAATCGTAGAGCTCGTAATTTTTTCCTTTTCCAAACTAGTTTTAGAAAAAGTCACTAATGAGAAGCTTTTTAAAACTATATATTGGCTTAAGTTAAGCATCATTAATATATTGATTTGGTTAATTTGGTATTTTTGGTTGTTTTTAAAGGGCATATGCATACATCGATATATGTGATATATAAATAAAAATATTTATATAACATAGAGCTTTCAAAAAGATATAGATCTTTTGATCTTTGTAGGAAACTGAGTATTAAAGATTCAAAAACCTTGTTTTTTATAGAAAAATTTAATGTTTTTAAGGTGTAGTTAAATGTTTTCTGCTAAATCAAAGGACCTTTGGGATTTATTTTTATTTTCCTGTTTGAAAGTTTCAAAAAAAGGCTCAGTAATAATCAATAATTAATTTTTGTTTCTTATTTATTCTATTTATTTATTTAAAAAAAAATTACAAGCTTCCTGAAACTATAAACAGATAAGTCTGCGATTAGCTTAAGCGTCAAAAATGCGACTTGGCTCAGAGCTCTCAACGGGTTCCCAGCGAAACGGCCAAAAAGGCAAAACCCAGCCTCGGTTCAGCCAACGAACGAGGCCGTGCTCGCCGAGGCTGTAAAACCAGATTGGGGCGGCGCACTCGACTTGGGCCACCAATCAGCGCTAGCCGGGGCCCTCCGGGTAGCCCCCGGTCTCCAGTTCCCCTTCTCCCTCCCCCCACTCTTATTTATATTTTTATTCTTTTTCCCCACGAGATAGTGTGAGCGGAGAGCGAATTCAAAATGGTTCCGCGCCAGAGATTTCCACTGGGAGATAGTGTAAAGTGCGTCGATCAGACAACGCGGTTGAGGAGCTGAGAGAGCCAACTGAGCCGGGGAGCTGGGGAGCAGAAGATATATCTGGTATCTGGTCTGGTCCTTGGACACTACACCAGGTTGCCAGGTGAAAAACCAGTTTCTGGCCTCCAGTTTCCCCTGGCAAATTTGCATTTTCCTGCCACCTTTCGCCTTTGGCCGAAACACTGAGAGTGAGAGAGTAAGAGATTCTGGCCAATTATCGCTTTGGCAAATCAACGCTCAGTTAGGGCGACCATCAAAGCCATCCAAGGAATACTTTAGATGCTTCTTAGCTTTTTAGTGGATATTTTATTTAGTACTGCAGAAAAATAAGGAGTTTTGAAGTATTAAAAATGGGCGGAAAATAGTTTGACAAACATAAATTGGAAATATGTATATAATCTTTGTAAATTCCCTGTCTTGGTTTACATTTGAAAACCAAAAATAGTAGTAGAATAAATTAGTTAATACTTATTTATAGTTTCTGATCAATCAAAACATTGTTTTTTGTGCGGATATATAAACATATATCATCTTCCTTTCCAGGTAACTCCCCCTGCATTTTCCCTCCTCAAACTACCCGCAGTTATTTCTCTTTATCGATTGCATTTAAATTGAAATCGCGACGACATTTCCCCGACTGGTTGCAGAAATTTCCATTTATTCCATATTGCATTTTGCATTTCGCACTTTTTTTGTTGCTGCATTTTCCGACCGCTGCTGGTTGGGGTTTTTCCTTGTTGACAACTCGAATGAAGCTGCCGGCCGCCGCTTTCCTTTCCCCCTCGCTTTTCCTCAAACAAAACTGTTGCGCCTCGCGTTGTTTCCTCCTGGTTCCTTTTATTTGCTTTGGTTTTTCATCTATTTTTTTTTAGCTTCTGTGGGTTCAGAATGTGTGTGGGCGTGGCCCGGCACCTGCCAGTGACGTGGTGGATTTGTTGTGTGTGTGTTTTTGTGTTGTGCGCAAATTGAAAACGCTGACAATATTATCAAAGTTTTTCAGTTTACACATCACTGGGCCTTAATTGTGGGCCGCCCAGGAATTATGAATTTTCATTTCTAAATTGCAATTTGATCAACAAATGTTCGTTATTGTTTTTTCGGTTGATGTAAATTGAATTTAAATAAAATGTAAGCCGATATCATCGAGTAATTACATTGCCTTTATTATTTTTTGGGGATAGTTGGGGTGTAGTTTGATCCCACATACATAGTGGTGTCTGTATATATTTTGTGTGTGCTTTCTAGTCAAGTGTAATTAGCTGGATCCACGTAACGAGCTACGTATGTAGCTGCAGATCTCATTTAGCGATTGCCGCAAAAAACTCTACTTTGTTCAACATGAAACGCCAGAGCTTGTTATCCCATAGCACAAATCTCGAAATCTCATCTGGCGATAAGGTTTTCAGTTATTATAGAAAAAGAGCAAGCCAAATCACGTTAGATAGAATGTGATTTTAATGAGTTAATGTTGTAAATTTAGCGAGCAGCAGCATTTCATATTTATCTTTTGGGTAATTTTAAGTTAACTATACCAAAATAATAATATAGAATGTATGATACGAATTATTTGATATCCACAAAATTATTTTGCTCAAAATATTAAGTTCGATATTTAAAAATGTAACTATTATCGATAAAATATTCTATTGTATGTGTCTTTTTAACGATTTTATTAAGAAACTCGTAATATATAAATGTTTTATAACCTTCTTATTTTATTTATTCTTGTCAATAATATTTTAAACAAAGTCTAGACACTTCTTTAGCACAGTTTAAATACATAAAAAAATTCTTTCGATATATGGCTCATTTATCGCAACGTTAGAATATAGTTTTATATCGTTCGTTGGGTCAAATGTTGATACACTTATTATATATCTACATTTTCTGTCATTCCTAAAAAAAACATTTACTCTATAGAAAATATTAATTTTGAAATTTATAATAATAATATTTATACTAATAAAAATTTGTTTTCCTTCCAGGTGCGTGAATACATATTTCTAATCCACATTGATTTTTGGGTAAGCTTCTAAATAAGAAATAAGCTAAAATTAAAATTAAATTAATTAAATTCAAAACAATATTTATTTTAATTTTATATAAACATATGCATTAAAATGTTTATATGTTCAGCATTCGAAATTATCTAAAATTTAATCCCTATCGCAAGGCTGTGCAGCAGCTTCTTTCCCTTCGTGTCGTGGGAATTATTATCAGTTAGTTGCAAGCATTTTGCATCCTACTTTTCAGCCCTTTTCCTGCAGGAAATCACGTTGCACACACACAGGCAGCCACACTCACACACGGGATAGAGGCGCGTGGCGTATGAGCAATTTTCGCATTACGTATACGCAGCGCTTTGGCAACTTTTTGGGTTGGGGCGGCACTAAAAACTTTTCGACGTCTTTATAGCGCGAATCATGTCTGTATCTCCGTGCGAGAGTGCCTTACGTGCCTGTTAATGCAATATTCAAGTGATTGCAGACATTTCCTGGCTGCTTTCCCTCGCACTTTCCCCCGCAGTTTGCTTACAACTTCTTCAGCTGTCACACGAATAAGCAGGGCAGAGAGGGGAAGGTGCGGCGGGATAAGGGCGAACGCTTCTTATCTTGGCCCGCTCAGTGTGCATGTGCATCTTCCCGACATCCTCCTCAGGCTCCTGCACAGGCAGCAAGTTTTGTTTCCTCCGCCCCTTTTTATACTCCGAGAGAGCAATCTCTGTGGCACTATCAAGATTCGCATTAAAATGTATCATTTTTGCCCGCTGCCTGCCTGCTGCCTGCCCCGGCAACAACAAGTATTCCTAGCTCGTGCTGCTGCTGCTGCTTCTGCTCCTTCAGCATGCATCCTCGTCCTAAAACTTCGTAATCAACTCGTAATGACAATGCATAATAGCTGACTCCGACTCCTGGCTGCCTTGCATCCTGCAGACACCAGAGCCTCTGCCTCCTTGTTGTGTGTGTGAAGGATGCAATCGATACACGGCGGGAAAAGGCAGGGTGCCAATCTCAGATCCCTTAAAAGGTGCTCACTTGTTTGAAGTGAGCCAACAGGAGAGAGTAATTGGCTGTGATTAAAAGGTAACCACAGAGGGAGGTTTATTATAAGATGGGAAGTAAGTCCATGATTAAATGGATTTGTGTGGCTTTGCATTCTAGGTATAAAATCAATTCTGTAATATATATTATTAATGATCGGTTATGATTAGTAAAGATAAAGTGTGTCTGATAGTAAAATAAATTAGAGTCTTGGATTAGGGAAAATACTTTGCTTTACAAAATATTAATTTATCAATAATTTGATTATAAAATATTTATATTAAAGATCTCTAAACACACTTAATAACATTTCTATAGATTATTTATCGATTTACATAGATAACTCATATATTATCGATGTATAATTTATGTATATCGCAATAAACCAAACCGTTTATCGATACTACAAATAAGGCTATGTATAGCGATAAAAATGTATAAATGATTTAGTTAAACTTAAATTATTTTGATGCCCAAACAACCTTTTTGTTCAGTGTACTCCTGACTCGGCGTTCTTATCGCCCGTTTTACGTTTCATAAGATTTTGTTGGCTTTTTGCAAAAAGCCAGTTGCTGCTGCAGTTTCTCTTCTATCTCTGCGATGCCGTTTTAGAGGAATATTCACTATATTTAACTGAATTTCTCGAGTCATGAATCAATGTTTGAAAGGGAAATATACCACGAGACTCCAGGGCTGAGAACGGGGCTTAAATTATGTTGCTTAGTTGGCGGAATCCAAAGGCAAAGGGACTATCCTAAAATCCTTCGTATCCTTGGTAACCTCGTATACTTAATGATTTATCAGCTGGACGTGGACTAAAAAGTCTGTTATCTCATTGGCTTTGAGGCAAAAATAAAAACCAAAGGAGTTAAGCACGCAGCAAGAGTGAGCAGGTAGGGGGAGGTCTCCACCTCGCTAATACTCCCTCTCTCCTTTAAACACACTCTCTCTCCCTCCTCCCTCTCTCACTCGTTCTTTCCTATTCTAACACCTTTAAGGGTTTTCTTTCTGTTTTGTTTTCAATTTTCCAGGTATAAAACTGCATAGTATTTGGTGTTGTATCTGCTTCTGTGTGTTTTTTTGCCAGGAGTTGTTGCCATTTGTTTATTTGTTTGTTGTTAATACTTTTCCCGATTGCCTCAACCTGCTGCGCTGCCGCTCTCTCTGCCCAGCACACACAGTCTCCCTATTCCTCTCTCTCTCCCTTATCGGTGTGGCGCTCTCTCTTGTGCCGGCTTTTCTACTTCTGTGTTTGTGTTGTTGTTGTTTATCTTTCGAGGCTGTTTTTATTTGCGTGCTTGACTCGCCACCCCCCCTTCTCCAGTTCCTTTGCTCCCTGTCCTTTCCTTAGTCACTTTTTTCTTTGTTTTGTTGTGTTTTGCCTTTTTTTTTGGAATTCCTCCGTTGTGTCTGGCGGGTTCTGTTCTCTCTCTGTTTTTGGGACTTCGCTCTTTCTGGGCGCCTGTTCAATGCCGGTCGCGAATCTCAACAAAAACACAAACAAGGGGCCAAAAAGGTGAGAGAAGATGCACAGAGAGATACACAGATACAGATACATCTGTGACGAGAGAAAAAGAGATGGATAAAATCGTGGGGGAGAAAGGAAGCTTCCAGGAGTCCCTTTTTTTTAACTAAAACAAAACAATAAATAAATAATTTAAGAGAGAAATATTTTATCAATTTGAATATTAAATATTATTTTTTGTAAAGAGGTTATCCAAAACATCGTTAAATGTGGTATTTTTATATAATTACAAATAAATAATTATTGATTTCATTTGTAAAACACAAAATTACTTGAATAATAATAAATTTTTTTTCTTTGGATATATTTTATAAAAAAATGTTTATTATTTCATAAACACATTTCTCATTTTTTTCTTATAATTATTTGAAAGAAACCTCCCAATATTAAATAGCCCTAAATATTATTTAGGCCATAAAAATTTACATTTTTATTATATTTTAGTTCGCATAAAAATATAACATAAACTGCCATTATTTTATGATATTTTAAAGCTTATTTTAACAACTCTTCTTGTATTTATTTTTGCTTTAAATTGTCTGCTACACCACGTATTTTTGTTATGTCTACTTTCACTTGACTGCCTTGTTATCCTTTCAGCCTGCTACTCCTACTCCTCTTCCCCCTCATGTCCTGTCTCATTATTTTCTCTTTTATTCTGTGCCTCTCCAGCTCCTCCCTTTAGTTTATGAGCAAGTTTTGCGCGCTTTTAAATGCGATTTTCCAGCTGCGATAAGCTGAATTATTATGTTTTAATATTTTCGGGCAGACATCTCGAATCTCTGCTGAATCAGCCAGAGCCTGTTTCGTCCTGGAGATATTTTGGCTTATGGTTGGGCCATTTTTGATTTGTTGTCACAGCTGAGTTGGCATTTTGTGGGTTCAGCCTCACCCTCACCCTCTCCAGATTTCCCTATGTAATCTCATTAGTTGGAGGCTTTAAAAGCAAAATTTGTCAACTTTATCAGTGTCGATACATCAGAGTTAGGTACCCCACGCAACGGCCTCCGCTCGTGGCGGCTAATAAACCAAATTGTAATTAATTATGAGCAAAAGCTGGAGCCAACCAACCCTCTAAATGCCACCATTTGTCACCTGCCCACCAGATGGACTCGAACTCTAGTATATAAAATCGAGTCCGAATCGAACGCAGCGCGCTTTGCATTTCCATAAATCATTTTAATGAAAATTTCCCTCATTTCTGTGGCTTGTGGTTCGCGATAAGGTAACCCCGCCAAGACATCAAGACATCTCATCTAAGTGGCGCTCGAGTGGCGCTTCAAGGCGGCTTTTGTTTGAGGAATCCTGCTCCAAAAACCGAAAACCAAAACCCAAACCGATGGCGTCTTCATTATCGCTGCGACGGCGACGACGACGACGGCGGCGGCGATTGATAAAAGTCCATTCGCTTTTTGGCTCGCCCAGGGAAAACTGGGGCGGCAGGTGTGGCAGAAAGTGGAGGCACAACAGTCATCAGTCGGTGTGTGGGGAAGGGCCAAAGGGGAAGAGATACACAACTGGCATACCTGGGCTCCGTTGGCCGTTGTTTCACTGGTTTTGCCTTTTGTTTCACTCAAGAATAATGCTAAGGGGCACTGGGAGAAATGGGGATTGAAATAAGAAAAGAAGGGCACATTAAAGAGCCAGAAGCAAAACTCAAGATATTTTTTATTACAAAAATAAATAAATAAATAATATTTTATCGCATACATTTTTCTCTGCGAAAATCAATACGAAGTCTTGATATATCACCGTTTTGCTATAATCCCATACAATCTGAATCTAGAACTTTAACTAAAACTACAAAACAGCTAGGATTTTGTTTGCTCATCGATTTGCTTTATGGCGACGATGACGAGCGGTTTTTTTTTCCCCCTCATTTTTTCGACTCAGTTCGGGGCACCTGTGTGGCATGCCCCTCATGCTCGTTCCCTTTTCGGTTTTATGCGATCTTTGCTTGTGATTAATTAAGATTGATTGATAAGCTCTGCCCCAAATGGTGTGTCTGTGTGTGTGCTGTGTGTGTGTGCGTGTCTATAAAAAGTTTTCGTTTTTGCTTTTATTGGCAAATATCCTGCTGGTAGCAAAGCAAAAGGGGCGGGAGAGCAGGGAGAGATGCCAACTAAGCGATAACTCGTTTCGGCTGCTTTCCTGGGAAAATGATGAGGGGCTGTGGGACCTAGAGCTAGGGGGAAGGCGAACAGGGGCAGTGGAGATTCTAAACCAACGATAGGCGATATATTACCCAAAGCGCGTTGCTTGCCCCGATAGACAGACAATATATACAGATGCAACTAAGGTGGGGAAACTAGGTTCTATTACTTTAAATAATTAATCTAAATTTATAAATGATGAAATACCATACATATTTTTTCGTATTCATTGAAAAGTATCAATGCTTGTCGACATAACATTGCAAGTTATCACTCAAGTCGATAAGTTCGATGTTTTTGCAAGTTTGAAAATCATTTTAAAAAAAAAATTTAATAACTGTAAATTTATCAATCGATCATATCGCTTTTTATATAATTTTTGGATTGCTTTAGAAATCAGTTTTATAAAAAAAACTGGATTTGTGTATTAATTTATCGATAACGGCATCGATAATGATTATTTCAACATTTTCCAGCTAGAGTTTTAATGATTCTTTAACAGATCTAAATATTTCCGATAATTTTTTTCAAATTATGTTTTGTGTATTTTAAATATCAGTGATTTTGATAACTAATCCATAAAGTTACCAAAATCACTGATATTTCATATCGATAAATAATCGAAATCTCGATAACTCCGATTATTTGTCAGTTTTATCTCAATAAATTCCAATTTATTGTCATATATTTTTGCCCGTCACTGTGCCTAATACACCTTTTCCATAGCTATGGGTAGGTGTGTGCTTTTCCGAGAGTGTGTGTGTGTGTGCGAGTGTGTGCGAGTGTGTGCCTTGGTCATAAAGCAGAAGTTTATGACTCTGTTTGCTCGCATAGCGCATTTAGTTATTTAGTCATGGGGCGCCAACTCGATTCCCATTACCATTGGCATATCCACCTCCCATCCTCCCCAGCAGCCTCATCAATATTAAGCGATACTCGATACTTGCTCTGATCCCAACCCAAAAGCGTAATCCAACACCCCAAATCGAATTATAAGGAGAGACTCGAAATGAAGTCACAAATATGTGCATAAGTTATGGCCGAGAGTCGTAAAATCTCTGCCTTTCGGATTTTCTTTCGATATCTCCATATTAAGTTAGAGAGACCCTGCAGCTTTATAGCGCCAATAACGATACTTGAATGGAACATAGTTGGTCTGTAAATGGAACTAACGATCTAAGCGATCTGATAAAGGGAATAGCTCACTCAGGGCCCGACTTAAGCAAATTAAAAACACAACATTTATACTGGAAACTCTAGGATATATTAATTTCTCCGCATATTTACCCCAACATACTTATTATTTGCTCCATTTAATATCTTGTGCTGAGCTTTCCCGAATCAATTGGGGAATTGATGAATTATTCAGGCATTAATAAATGTTTCTTTGGGCTTGGCCTGCCGCCGCCTGTCAGCAGAAAAGGCAGCCACAACTTATCATCAAAGAATCCATCAGAGCTATCAGCATTTTGGCATCTCGCCCCCCAAAAATAAACCACAATTTTTGCAGACGAATACAAATTAACGAGAAGATATATATCTGAACTATATGTATATAAATGAGAATGAGGGGTAATGGGCAGCGGAATAAGAATCGCAATAAGTGTGTTATCAATCAGAGGCAATCATCATTAAAACCTGGCCCGGTGCCTGGCAAAAGAGCAAAATTTCAGTGTAAGGAAAATAAATTTAAAAAATACATACAAAATGCTTTTAAAATAAAAAAAAAAATTTAAATATATCAATGTTTTATGTATATTTTATATAACTTAACTTTTATATAAACTAACAGCGCCATAATTGATTTTATTTCAGTTATTTCAGTTCGTTAACTAGTTATCATTAAGTGTTAAAGTTTTAAATGATAAATAAATAAATGTGTACATGTTTTCATATAATTTTAGATTATTTTTATCCATATAAAATTTTAAAATATATAAAAAAATATATTACAAATTTCCAAATTTCAAATGCTTTACAAAAAAACTTTGAAATGTTAGAAAAAGCTTGAACAAATATTTAAAGTAAAGCTATTAATTATATTTATATAATTAAAAATACACTAGATAGCATTGCAATAACTTAAAAATAATAAGACATTTCCTAAATAAGCTTGAAATTATATTTTTTTAATAAAGAATTAGCAAGTTAGGAATGAAATAATCTTTAAAAAATGCAGGCTTCATAATATTTGATGATATTATTTAAATTACAGCCGAGTTGCCAAAAAGAAAAAAATTACTATGTATACCAAATTTAGGTAAATAAAGTGAAAGACAAAATGGAAATATTTAAATCTTTCATGCTAAGACGAGTTAATTAAATTCCCAAAAATATCCTGTCTTGCCTGCTGTACTTTCCAAGGCAATAACATTCTTAACTCTTTCTCTCTGTGTGGCCAAATCGCTGTGTTGCTCGCTTGCTTTTCTATCTAATAGTTATCCCATTCACCTGCAGCTTCGCTCGACGCGCAGCTTGTTCTGCTGATATTCCGCTGCAGCTGCAGCTGGCGATAAGGGGCCGCCCTCCCGGGGGATTGTGATAAGCTCAGCAACACAGCTGTGAATTCGCCAAAGGTGCACGTGCGTTGCTATCGTTATCGAAGCGTTAAAGAACTCCCCATCTCACCATCTCCCTCGCTCCCCTGCCCGGAGCCAGAGTCAGAGGTATGCAGAGCTCATATCGCGACAGCAAGGCGGCGAAGCTTGTATCTTGGCCCACGTGTTGTGCCGCAGCCTCACCTCAGCAGCTGCCTCCCTTGCCCCCTGCCAATGCGTAATCTGGGTCAGAGCCAAGTGTTTCCCAAACATTTTCGCCAAAAACACACAAGTAGCAAGCGCCGGGCCAGGCCAGAGAGCAACAAGCGAGCGGAGGAGTAGGCGCCGAAAAGTGCGCACACATCTGCAAGATACAAATGTATCTGCTGGATGCTGGGCTCCTGTTATTTCACACACCATTCAACACACACAAACGCACTTCGCGACGCGCGCGGAGCCAGTGTGTGTGTGCGTGTGGAGAGAGAAGAAGGACGAAAAGGATGCTGCAGAGCCAAGAATTTTGCTCTTTTGTGGACTAAATCGGACACTTAGATATTTTCAAGTGGTTTATTTTTTTAACTGGCTTTCTAAGCTATCTAATTACTGTTTTTGCTGGCAAAAAATTAAGAAAGATATTTATTTATTACAATTTATTATAATTATAGAATGTATTAACGAAGAGGTGTTAATATTTCTATAAAAAAAGACTAGAAACTCAAATAATTATTGTTATTATTAAACATATATTTTTGGCATCCAATTCGTTCGAAAAACTTAGTTTTTGACTCACCATACGACATTCAAATTGTATTTTCACATTAAACAATTATATTTCGTGTTTTTTCCTACCCTCTAAGTAGGTTAAGAGGTGTGAGGAGAGGTTATTAATGGAAATCCACTAAAAATATAAACTTCAAAAGTAGCCACCTCACCCTTATCCTCTCTCAGATAACAACGGCTTTTGACTTAGTTGTTTGGGTTTTAGCCACCTGCCGCCTGGCCTTCCCTTTCCCCCCATTCACTCACCTGAGTTGTGTGTGTTTCTGTGTGTTGTTTCTGGTATCGCACAAACACACGCAATGAACAGGACTTCCCCCGAAAATAGAGCTAGGAGGTGGCACAGGAGCTTGTAGTAGTTCCTGGCTCCTGTTCACTGTTCCCTGTTCCTGCTGCCTTATCTTCTGGGCCTGGGCCTCTCTTGGCTCTTGGCACATTCCGAAACACAGCGATAAGCTGTGGGGGGAAGTACCCCCTGCTAGTCCCATGCCCCATGACCCACACCACTCCCTATGGAGGCGGCATTTCCCCTTGGTCGAGGCCGAAAAATGTGTTTGTTTATCGGGTTCCATGCAGGCGGCGCCATTTTCACTTCAGTTAATTAAGTAAAGGCGTTACACAGCACACTGAGAGGAGGGGGAGGTATGGTCCTGAATGGGTACTGATGATAGTGTGGACGTGGCTGAAAAATCAATTGCAGGAACGCATAAAGGAGGCGTCACCGTCACTCGCTCAATGCCAAAGCGAATCATTTCATTTCAACAATTTCCATTTCTCAATTTCAATGCGAAAATTGCGCATTTTTCAACACTGAAAGCAGGGGGTGGGATGCCACCATCCTTGATTAACAAAGGGGCCGAGATGGGGGGCAGGGCATCCAAAGGATTGTCAACTGGTTGTCATTGTTTCTGTCCCTGCAGCATCGATGACTTTATGCTGCTCGGCGAATGGTTAACACCAATCCTGCGCCTCCGCCCCCACTTGTTCCTGTATGTGTGCGATAAGCAACACTGCCTCCAGTGTCCTGTCGCGTGTCCTTCCATCCCGAAAAACCCACACCCACCCGGAGCAGCGGTGGGCAAACTGATAACGACAACGACAACGACAACGCCACCAAACCGGCAAGTGAAAATATTCGTGGGCCCCGCGAGCGCAGAAAATGGAATTCACTGAATCGCGCAGCTGAAGGATGAGGAGTAGCTGCAGGAGCAGCAGGAGCAGGAGCAGTGGCAGGCAGGTGGAGGTGACTTCACCTGGCCAGGAACTATCCCCTCCCCGCTCCCTCTTTGTCCGATGCCGCATTCAGTTTGAGCTTCGCTCCGCTTATCTCTGCCAGCAGTCGTAGGACAAAGCCCCTGCTACACCCAATTCCCGCCCAGAGATGCGCTCCTGACATTGCGAAGGGGCAGGGAGAAGGGCAACGGGCTTGTTGCCACTGATAACGCACTGAGGGAAATATTTGGCTACTTTATTAGGACACAATATAGATTATTTTGATTTAAAACCCTAAAACCGTATTACTTAAGTTTCTTAGGTTTCTATTTTATTTGTTTATTATTTTAAAACTCCTGCAAATGGCTTATGATTGATTAAATTATTAAAGATTTAAATAAATTTAACTTGAATCAATACAAATTTTTATTTTAAATAATTTTAAAAGTGTTTAGAAAATATTACAAGACTATATTATAGTTTGCAATATAAAGCACATAATTTTACTTCTAATGTCATAGTATTTGCCTAATTAATTAAGGTGTCTTAAACTTGGAAATTATCACTTTTTTTATTTTGAATATCATAAATTGTAGTATCTTCTACCAACAAATTAAATTTAAAAGCGGTTGAAGAAGTACTATGGTCACAAAGGAGATTTTTATCATCACTTTTACTTCCCTTGGACAGCCCTAAAAAGTAGGCAATGGTTTTGCAAACAAAAAGCCTTTTAAGAACTTCAGAATTATTGAACAACATAAGTCTTTATTACTAACTATAACTAGAAACTTAGCTGTGTTAACTTTTACTAAACCTGGAAACCCCCCTTTCCTCGCAGTGTTCCGTCTCCTTGCCCCTTCCCCCCTGTGCTCGGGCTGTGTGCACTCCATTTAAAATCTTTTTGCTTATCGCCGCTCGCTGCTCGCCTGATTGATGGCCATAGATAAGACCTGGGCCCAGCCCAGTTTTTGGGTGGGGCCACCCAGCTTGTTGTGTGTCCTTGTTGTGTGTTAGGGTAGGGGTGTGGGTGTGGGGTATGGATGGGTGTCCTTGCTGTGCAGCTCGGCGCTGTGTTGTGCTGCGCTGCTCCATTTGGCATTGTTTGGTCCCATTAGCGCCGGGTGTTATCAGTTCTCCAGCTACTACTGCTCTCGGTCTCTGCCTCCCTTTCTCTCTCTCTATATCTCTCTCTCTGTCTCTATCTCGCTTTCTCTCTTTCTCTGAACTGGAATGGCTGAGTGAGAGTTTTGCGATAAGAATGTAAAATATAAAATATGGCGCATGGCGCTGCCTCCTATCTCTCGTTCTCTTGCGCTTGGCTTTCTGAGGAATGTCCTTTTTGTGGCCATCTCCCGGTCCCCCCTCCTCTCCGCCGGCCTGTGTGTTGGTATTTTGTCAATTTAATGGCTCTCGCTCTCGCTACACTGAGACAAACGCCCTGGCTCCACCCACAACTTTCCTTATCAGCGGCTGCTGCTGTTGCTGCTGCGTTGTCCTGCGTGCTTTTTGTTTTGTGTTTGTTGTTCTGTTCCTGCCTGCCTCCTCCTTGCAGTTTGTCATTTGGCCGGCTGCAGTCGCTGGCCATGGGGATTTATCGTCCTGGCCCAGTCACACACCCAAAACGAGCAACAGGATAAGGGATAAGCGATTTATGTGTGTGCGTCGTGTCCGAGTTTTTGCTTTAATGAACAGGAATTATGTACAATCGAGGGTAAATAAATAGGGAAGTCTATGAAGGTTGAAGAAATCTTTGAAGACTTTTTAAGGATATGTAAGAATTTAAAAGAAGAATTTATATACATTTTGAGGAATGTATTTTTAAATAAATATAAAATCTAAAATTTTAAAAAATAAATACATTTTAAATTAATTCAATCAAAATAGTTTATATTTTATACAAAAAACTGTCCAAAATATATATTTAAATTGCAACTCAGTTGCCTTAGTTTTTTATTTTTCTCTTTTTAAGTCTCTAAACTTATAAAATCCTTCATAAATTGGTTTTTCTTATTTTCTTCATTACGATTTGTAATAATAAATTTCTTTAAAAACCGTAAAGTAATGTAAATTCCTGTAAATAATTTTTTTAACTATAATTAATCCTTAAACACTTATTATTACCAACTTTTCCCCGCTTTTACTAGCAAATAAACAAAAAGAAACACAGCTAGCAGCTCTCCCCCTGTAAGTAATTTGTAATTTACGAAAATTGTTATTATCCTTGAAAGTTGAACCTTGAACTCCTCTCCCCCTTTGGACATTTACCGAGCAGGACAAATGCTTTTTTATTCGTTGACCACACAAAACTTTCACTGATGGGAATCTCTCTCTCTGAACTTGGGGGCATGGCAAAAGGAATGATGATGACGACGATGATGATGATGATGATGAGTCCTGTCCAGGAGAAGCCTTCGGGGGGGCACAGCTCACTTTCGTCATCATGTGAGGAGGAGGCACAAGACAGCACATAAATGGTTATGATTTTTATGGTGCGACCCCAGAAACACTCCTTTTTATTTTTGGGCTTGAGTCAGTCAGAACCCTGAAAGGAGGACAGGAACAGGAAGAGAAGCTGTAGCAGCAGCAGGAACAGGAGCAGGAGAAGCCGAACCAACAATGGCAGCTCTCGAGAACTGCAAAAGGAGCTGGCAGGAGAGGAATGTCAGGCCTGATAAGGACCTCACACACAGAGCCACGTTTCCGATGAGGCCGTCATCTCACATCTCACAGCATCAGCATCACATGTGTGTGTTCCGGGGAGGAGTGGGAATTGGTAGTGAATCAGCTCAAGTAAGGAAGGGTGGCCTCCGTTTGAGACAGCGGCTGTGTGAGGAACTGAACCTGGGAGAAGGGTATGCAAACTATACTAGGAATTTATTGGAATTTAAATATCTTTTGGCTTATCAAATTAATAATATTTAAGAAAAGCTAAGCTAAGTGGCAAATGTTTGGGGGAAATCGTTAACTAAACTCCTTATTTATAATTGTAGTTATAATATTTCTTTTAGAACTTCTTGTTTAAATGATTTCAACTTCATGCAAAGTATACCTTCTCTTACGGGCCTTTTCCTTCATGAAAGTCTAACCATATTAGCCCAAGGGTATTACCCAATTCGTCACAGTCTGCCCTGCCCTTCCGCTGATTTCACTTCCTTGCCAATTGAGCTGATCAAGCAGCGGCGCCCAAAAGAGGTATATTTTTGCCATATTTCCCTCACCAAAACCCATTTTCCATATCCTCCCCTTGAAGGTGAGCGAGACAGAGTGAGATGGCGAGCGTGTAAAATATTTTTATTGCACCTTCCTTTTATGATGGCACTTCCGGCTGCGATAACAGCGACGTCGTCGTCATCGTCTCCGTCTCCTGTAGTCCCTGTGCCCCGTTATCCACTCGAGATCTCCTCCTCCTGAAGCACCGTTGAAAGCGCGCAGGCACCCAAAAAAAAGTGGCATCATCATAGACCGAGGCAGACGGACTCTCAGCAGAGCAATTAGCTTGGCATGTGTGCTGTATCTGCATCTTGTCCCTGCTCTTCTCTACCTGAAGGCATTCCTCCTACATCGACATCGCCATCGCCATCGCCTCGTCATTTGCTCATTTGATGACTGGCGCGACTGGCGACTGGACCAGCAAACGTTTAATGTTTTACAAGCCACTTTCGGGCTCAATTTGCGTATGGCGACAGTCGGAAGAGGAAAGGTGGCAGGAGAGAGAAAGAAAGGTGGTGACACGGAGAAAGAGAAGGCGCTGTCTCAATATCGGTTATAGGATCATTGACACTTTTGTCAGCGTTGCCTCGCGCCCGCGTCTTTAAATACAAACCCAGTGTGGCCTACAGTGCTGGCAACTTGGTTTTTTAGCTGTTTTCGAATGCATGAGGGTATTCAGCATTAACCTTTCTTAAGTATTTAATGGTAGGTTATTCTTAAGACACTTTAAAAATTATATATTACATATTTAACCTTTATTAAGAAAAATAGAGATTGTATACATTTGTTCATGACCTGCCCTAGGTCTTTATTAATATTTTGAAATGAAT
This sequence comes from Drosophila nikananu, assembly GCA_008042635.1. Taxonomy (NCBI): domain Eukaryota; kingdom Metazoa; phylum Arthropoda; class Insecta; order Diptera; family Drosophilidae; genus Drosophila; species Drosophila nikananu. Next base: position 19,289 of record VNJV01002117.1, read on the forward strand.
TGCTTAATCATATTTACCCTTTATACAATTTACTTTTTAAAATATTTCAATACTTAATAACCATTTAATTATCATTACCAATCTACTTAGCTTTATAAAGCTTATTTTAATTTACCATATACTTCCTATACTACTTTTTCAACTTCGATATAAACATAAATAAGTGCGACTATTTATTAAATATTTTTTCAATTGAAAAATAATTGTTTCCCAATTTATTTTCTTGGCTGTTTTCTTGCTAGTCTGGCCTGCCCGTTCTAGCTTATTTTTGTCCCTGCCATTGTTTGGCAACACACAATTGGCCAAGTAATCTGTGAGGCGGCGGCGGCGGCCGCGAGTTGGCCGGCGACTCGGGTTTTATGGCATTCCCCGGCTTGACTTTCGCCTCTCAGTCAGGAGTCGGAGGAATCGAAAATGAGTCGAGCCCCGAGACCCGGGCTTTGTTTTGCTGGCTGCCTTTAACGACGTCAACTTGACGCCGAACTAATTGATGCGATAACTCGTGTTTATCACTCACTTACCCAGAGAGAAGCGGAGCGAACCAAGAAGGAACCAGGGCCCGGTATTCAAAACAGAAACAGGCCAAGTCTCGATAACGTGGATATATATATATATTTAGCGTATATATATATAGTATTTTTGAAAGAGCAACGACGGCGACAAGGAACGTTTCGTTACCATTTCCATTTCCACTTTTTCGTTATCGGCCAGCCCTGCTGCATTTTTGTGTGCTGCCGCCGGCTTTATCCAATATTTTAATCTCGCACTTACCAACCGGGATGACTGACTGACTGACTGAGGAGCGGAGTCCCAGATAAGGATTTTACGACAACCGAGAGGGAGGCCCTGCCGCAAAGGGGTTGCAAGTGGTGGTGGCACCCGCATATAGCGGCGGCTTCCTGATGCATTAAGCATATTTTATGACCACTTAGCGAACTCCAAGTCGAACTCGGAATCGGACTGAAACTGAAACTGGGACTGGGACTGGCACTGGCACTGGTAGGTAACCCACCGAAAGGAGGTCAATAAAACGAGTCCAACACTGCGGTTTCGTATTACTCACGGTCATCATACTGTCTGTAAATTCAAGATCTGGCGCTAGAAAATCAAGGAGCTCCTATGGTCATAAAGCGATTGATGATCTTGGATGGATAAATGAGTCACAGAAAGGCAGGTAGAAACAGATTTGGGAGTAGGAACAGGAAGATCTGCATATGAATGGGAATTAATGGTTAAGTGGGATAAATAACAAACTTCTTTCTTTAAAAATAAATATGAATAATTTGAGTAAGAAAATGGGATATGTTTATAGGAAATTGTATTACTATACAATAGGTATTTTTTTAAATAAACAAGAATGATTGCCATTCTACAAATTAAAGGTATTTAGAACACATAAAGAAAACATAAAGACAAGACTCGGAGAGTGTATAAGTGTAAATAAAAACTATATCACTCTTTTCGCTTACATTTTTTGCAGGATATTATTAAACTAGAGAATTATATATGTTCACATAATAAATGCATTTATGTATATCTCTTTACATTTTATATGACTTCTTCTAATAATCTCTTTAATCCCATAAATATCCTTTTTCAAATCTTTCAACCCCAGCCATAGGTTTCTATATTTTTCGTATCTTTTTTGACATATCTCACATTTGTGGTTTTGATCCCTCTCGCCCTTTTCCTGTCTCCTGGCTTTCCGTCTGTTTTCCAGTGATAATAACTCAAAATTTCTGTCTGGCTTTTCGGCTGAGTTGAGTTCTTAATCGTGATTTTACACTGCAGTGTACGTAACGTTGTATTTTGTGTGTTTGCTGGGAGCCAAGCCATAATTTCTGGTGGCGGCGCGCAGATACGCGGCATGAAATTTAAATCACTTTGATTGATTGCTAGATTAGCGCGGCAGTGGCGGCGGGCAGGAGGGATTTAATTGGGAGCCGGGGCAAGGTGGCAAGCAGAGATAAAGGCGAGCAAAAGGGAAGCGGGCGGGCTCAGCTCGCACCTTGGCTTATGTTAATTGATTTAATTTCGCTACAATGAAGTCATTGCTTATCTGGCAGACTTCATAAATATGCAGGCAGGCAGGCAGGCGGCAGGCTCTGGCTCCAAAGGCAAATTAAAAATGGGGGTGGTGAAAAGTCACTGCAAAAAGGGAGGGATAGGGGATAGGGTAGGGAAAAGGCAGGCAAAAGGAAGTGAGGCTGTCAGCAGCTCGGCACCTGCTGAGAGGCTTTAAGCGAAAGCGAGATAGCTTCTACTCTCAAGGTTGAACAATTTCAGTGTTTTTATCGTTTAGTTTATGTATCTCCTCTGTGTTTTTCTTTCTTTAAAGGGAAATGAGTTGAGCAATGGATTATATAACACCGATCCCGTCTCTCCCCTTTAAAATAATGTGCAAGTTTCGAGTTACAACAGCAACAATTTATTTTTTAGGAGTTTCCAACGGAAGAAGAAGCAGTTTCAGAGAAAGAGATAGCAAGAGTCAGACAAAAAAAACTTAAGTAGATTTATTTCATGATAAATGTTTTTTTCATTGTTGTTGCCACAATCGCAACAACAACAACAAATGCTGCCTGTGCTATATAATCTTAACGATGCATCTAACCGAAAAGCGAACGAAATGAAATAAAAGCAACCAACGAAGGAGCAAGAGGGATGGCAATAGCATAAGTAGAAATAACCCCAAAAAAAGAGAAACAACAACAACGAGCTACAACTGTGAGTTTACTCACTGCCTTTGCTGCTGCCTTTGCCTTTTCCATTTTATCAGCGTGAGGATCTCTTATCAACTCGCTTGCATCTGCGCGCTCTCAGCGGAGTTTTATTTCGCTTGTGGCGGTGCTGGTGGGGTGCACAGGGGGGGCTTGGGGGGTGCAACGAGGTCAGCAGGCGAGGCGAGGAGAACGGGGGTGTATGTGTGTGGCTCCAAGTGCCGCGTCATTCCAAATAGCAGTCTTTAAGACACTGAAATATAAAGCCATGGGGAAAATTTAAATATATGAAATAAAACATTGAGTTGTAAAAGTTTCCGTAATTTTTAGAATTTTGAATTATTTAATAATGTTAAAATATTGAAAGTCTTATTTGACTAAGCTTTGTTGTTAAGTTCTTAACACTTAAGAAATTACCTCCTCCTAGGTCTGTGGTTAATTCACGACATGAAGTCTTCATGAAATATGCAGTGATTTTGACACATGAAATCTGTGCAGGTATTTTGTTAAAAATTCGAATTGTTGCGGCATTGCACACAATGCATATTTATTTATTTATTTTTTTTATTAAATGAATTATTATCTTCTTTAAAAATTTCTGAACCTTTTTTATATAACTTTACTCTATATCTTCGAACTCTACATATTGCTCAGTTCAGGTGAAGCCCCGTATTCGTCACATTTTTTCCTCTGTAATGTATCACTCTCATTGCGAACGCTATTATTGTTGTTGCTGTTGCCGCCTTGTATTTTTAGCATATTTTCTTGAAAACGCTTTTTCGATGTAGTGCAATCAGCAGACGTTGATCTGTCGCATTTGTTCATATTTATGTCAATAAATGAGCACGTAACAACACTGACACACAAAGATACTCACACACGTGTGTGTATATGGTGGCTTGTAGCAACATAATTGCTAAACAATTGTCTCTGCCAGAGCGAGAGAGAGATGGAGAAAGGTGAAGGAGAGACAGGGCGAGTGTTGGCAGTTCATCACCCCGACAACCAGCAGCAGACCAGTAACAACAATATGAAACAACCGCAGCGGGCGCGCATTTATCAAAAAACCTTTTGCAGATATTCACGCATGAAGTGTTTATCGCTGCATAAGCAGCAAAACAGAAACAAAAACAAAATAAAAAAACATTAAAAAAAAAAACACTCACAAACTGTGGTAAATATATTCTAACACATAAGCAGGCGGCAAGAAAGGCTAAAAGTTTGATAAGGATCCATCCAGGGGTGGGCTCACAAGGGGATACCCTTGATATATATATTTAAGAACAATTTTTAAAAGACATAAATTTATAGTCACAAAAGTCTAAAAACAATTTACCAGCTTAAGTTGTAATGCATTTTGTTATAAAAATCCTCTTAATTTCAACTCACGTAGTTTGATAATTATACGTCCCTGAACTACAACACTATCTATCTCATGGTTAATTTTTGCCAGGGTATCTCAGAGTCGTGCCATGGCCCAAGAGGTGTGGTGCCGCAAAGGGGGTTGCTGCAAGGGAGTTAGCAGCGGCAAGCGGCACGTTTAATGAATCTAATTAAAAGTCAACAATGGCAAAACGAGATAATCGTCGCAAAGGCACAACATGAGCTGGAGAAGGAGGGAGGAGTGTTGCCAGGGTGGAATGGAGAGGGCTAGGCCACAACAACGCATGCGCAACATGCTGCCAGACAACAGCTGATAGCGGCGTCTAACGGAGAGAGAGAGAGAGCAGGAGATAGCAAAGAGAGAGCAGGAGAAAGCCAAGAGAGAGCCACCATGATGCAACTGCACAAGGTGTTCTCACCTGCTCTCATCAGGAGGATAAGCATATCCCCATAGGAGGGACTCAATATATACAGACCACCTTGTGTAGTTCCACCATGGCATAAACACAGTGAGAGAACCAAGGGGAGAGGATGAGAAAGAGAAACCTCCGGAAGATTGTTATCGCTGGGAAAAAGAAGAAAACGTTTTTTGCATCTGCAAAGTTGCCAGGGAAATGGAAATAAACCAAACGCCGATAACCATCAGAAGAGGCGGAGAGATGGGGAGTGGCCACACGATGGAGAAGGAGAAAGAGTAGCAGAAGCAGCATAAAAATAGATCTACGGCTACCGATAAGCCACGAAAGGAAAAACTGAGAAAAAGCTGGAACAAAAGCCCCCGTGAGCCAAAAACTGCAGAATGGAGATGATGGAGACGCGCAGATGCAGATGGAGATAGATGGAAAATGGATGGATGTGGATGTGGATGTGGATGTGGATGTGGATGTCGATGGGTATGGAGCAGGTGACTGATAACCCAAGGAGGAGCGAAGAATGTCACTGTGAAGAAAGTCTCCGTTGATTGCAATAACATATTTTTGTAGATTTTAATTTCTTGGAATAGCGACATAAAACCGCTGACTTTAACTAGCCTATAACAAGGTCGAGATTGTATGCTTTGAAGTGCAGTTTTGTTTAATTTAAATTTTACATAATAAATACCTTAAGTTGGCTGACTCATTAGAAACTTTTATAATTAATTATAAAGTAAAATATATGTTTTATAAATATAATTACTAAAAATACAAAGAACTCCAATAAGTGCCCTCCTATATTTTCCCTGTATTTCAAATACAATGTAACCATACATACTCTCCTCTCTACCCCATTTTGCTCAGTGCACTCAGATACAGATACAGAGATACAATTAAACACAAAACGCTTATCACTAAGCAATAATCAGAATTCCATTAGCCGTAGACGCGATATCGCTGAAAAGCATCTCCCTCGCGCACACAGGCACAGCACAAGCACCAGCACACCAGCACGGCACACACACCCTCGGCGAGTGTATCTTGGTATCTGTATCTGCAGTGAGTGTGTGCCGGTGTGTGTATCTGTATCCGTTCGCTGCTGGTTGAGTTGGTCGCTCAGCTCAGCTCGGTGCTGTTGTTGGGCTTTGAGTTTATTTCAGCCGCTGCTCGCGATGTTATCTAACTCTGCGCTCGCCGCGCTGCGCTCTTATCAGTGCTTTATCAGTTTTTGTTTCGAATAATTCCGAGGCGAGCGAAGGAAGTCGACCGCAGCAGAGTCGTCGTCGTCGGTCTCTGGGTCTCCGGCGATATCTTATTTCAGTACCAATCCGAGTCCCAATGCGAGAACGGGAACGAGTTCGAGTCCAGCCTCAAGATAGGGCAGCAGATAGACGCTCTGGCAGACGCTGGCAACCGAAAGATAAACAACATCCCGGTCTCTGGGTCCCCCTAGACGACGCTCTCTTTGCCTGGCCTCTGGTTCCCGGCATCAACAAACATCAGCTGGTCGGAATCCACTTCACTCTTCGCCTCGGCGTCGTCATCGTCATCGTCACTCGGTTCGCTCGGTATCTCTGCCTGCCTGCCTGCCGCCTGTATCTGTATCTCTCAGATACACAGAGAGAGAGACGAGGCGCATGAAATTTCATTACTCACTTTCAGTTGGCTGTGGAACGCGAAACGAGCAGCAACCACGAGCGGTACCAGAGCCACAGAGCACGACGGCGACACTCGAAACGTTCGTCATAACGAAAATTTGAATAAAAATATTAATGAAATCGGAGTACAGTGAAGTGAGAATCGGGCAACCAAGTGAAGTGACCACATAATTACAACTCAAATCAAGCTAGAAACCGAAAGCTAAAACATGAGTGAGTCATAAAAACGTGAGTGAATAAGCCACAAGGAACACCTAAACAAGCCGGGATTAGCAGCCAGAAGTGGATTACCTTAAATGACAGCCATGCTTAGCAGCAATTCCAGAGGTGAGAAGTGTTTTGAAATAGGATTTGGTGTAAAGTAAATAAACTGGGAGACTAGGAAATTGAAGGAAGTAACTTAAAAGAAATCCTTTTGGGGTTATGAAGCCAATTTAAGCTTGAGCATATTTAAAAAAAACAATACAAGACAACAATAGGAATAACTAGACTTGTTTTAGGTGCTGAAATATTTATAGTTTCCCTGGAAGTAGGGGTCAAACTCATTTAAATGCCTTTTGATTCAAAGAAAGAGTCCAAGATTATTTTATATATGTTATTATTAAGCTTTAGCATAGAAATCTTTATCAAGAAATAAAAGGTTAAGAATGAAACTCATTCTTGGAAAGCAATGAAGGAAAGAAAGACTTGATGTAAAGCACATGTTTGACATCACTATGATTCCTGATATACAAAATATATTATATACATATATACATATAATATAATCGCATAAAACTTAATCATAAAAACATAACTAATAGGAAGTCAAACATTTTGAATTCTCTTTGTTATTTATTATTTCTTATATTATTTAAATGAAAATTAGTACTCCTTTTATTGAACCTTAAGCTTTGCTTTATTAGCCCCACTTTTAGCCAGTCTTAGACACTTTTTCCCGCTTAATTTCAACCTGTAGGCCATGTGTGGGTGTTGCAACTGCAGAAATCCCGCCAATTGCCAGCACTTGGGGATAACCCAAAGACAGAGAGAGAGATAGAAGAGGAAAGGGTCCCCCTGGTCCGACACTATAGTCCATGTCCAAGTCCAAGTCTGGGTCCGCGTCCGCGTCCATGGCAGCCAGCTTTCAGTTGCTTATCAGTCGCCTATCTGCGCTGTGTGGCTTCACATTCATTCCACGGCCAGCTCAGCGGAGCTGGGCTCATATGTATCTGCAGCTCTGCGAGTGTGGGTATCCGTATCTGTGAGTGTGTACTTCGCTATCTGCAATCTGCGGCCAGCGAGCGAGCGAGCGAGGAAGAAGCTGAAATAAAAACGAAGGAATTCTGCCGGATTGTTGTTATTATTGTTATTATAATTCCTTCGAAGTGAATAATCAGCGAAATATAATCAAAAATGAGAAAAACAACACAAAGAGGACTGGATGAGGAGCCAGAGATACGCAGAGGAACGGGGAGGGGACGTGTAATGGAGTAATGGAAGTGGAAGTGAAGGCTTGGACACCGGCCTCGCCGCCAACTATCATCTACTACTGTGCGTAGCTGGAGAAGATACTCATACTGAGATACTCAGATACTCGCTGGCTCTCAGATACTCGCTGGGAATGGTTGTACAAACAATGAGCGGCAGCAATTATTATCGCTTTCAGAGCACCGAGAGCCATTTGGCTGGAACTATCTGCGATAAATATCAACGACTATTAGCCCAAGACCTTTTGGTATCCATGAAATTCGGAACTCGGACTTGGACCTTGCCCCAAAGCCCACGTCTCTGTATCTTTCGTTCAGATGGTCATCTTTTGAGTATAGTTTTAGTAGGGCAATATGGATAATTGCAGGGTATCTAAGCTTTATTTAAAGTTAACACCTTTTAGAAGAGGTGGAAAAATGTATAAACCCTAGAAAGGGAGCTTAAATTGTTAGCTAAAAATGAAAATATAGAATTGAATAAAGTTAAAGCCTAGATTTTATTATATTCTCCACAACTTTCAGTACCTAAAGATAAAATATTATCATAATCCTGATATATATCATAGGGATATAAGGTATCTTTATATATCTTTATATATTAAGGATTTCAATCTTTGTCAAATGTATGTAGGCATAATATATATTAAATTTATAATAATCTGACTCCAAAGATCTCTTTAAATATCCAACAACATAACCTATTGTTTATATAAGAGAATACTATTATTAAACAACACATTAGGATCTGCCTTATCCTCCCACTAATCTTCCCAACTCTCTGTCTCTCTTTTAGGTGATTGTTCCGATACCACAGAAGACATGACCGTCGACAGCAGAGGTAAGCCCATACAGAAACTCTATCTATAATTTAAAAGAAAAAAAAACTTGCCCAAAGAAGGCCACATCCTGCCGACTGTCACCCCTCCAGTTGTCCTTTTTTGTCCACTGCTCAATCCGCGATAAGTTTGCGGCTTAAACTCAAAATGGGCCAAAGCCAAAAAATAAATTCTTATCTTGGGGAATGCAGGAAGCAGGCGACACCGACAGAACCCGTTAATGCCCAATAATAAATTTCCTCGATGTGTGTGTGTGTGTGAGACAGGACATCGTCCTGCCGCTGCTGATATTCTGCCAATAAAAATTTAATCCCAAAAAAGATGAAGACGACGAGCTCTCTAATTTAATACAATTTTTATCAGTGCAAAGGCACTGCTCTGCTGCCATGTTCCCTCATCCTGTGTGTCCTGTGGTTTTTCTGATGATTTTTGACACCTCCACAGACCTCAAAACCCTTTCTCGCCAATGCCAAAAAGGGGGTGAACTCTCGAACTCAACCCTCGTTTCAAACGCTGTTCCAATGGACTGCAGGAAATGACAACACGGGTTGTCCGCCTCTGGAGAATCCTCCCCTTACTTTTTGGGTGGCATTTTGACTCTTCACTCCCGACATCATTGGCATCAATTTCATATCACTTCATAATCATCAGCAGTGTCAACGTCATTGAGACGATGTCTCTGACCCCCCCAGAGGAAGGCAGACCCAAGCCCACCACTCGAACCCTTCACCGGCTTACCCCAGGAGCGGATTTGCCTTTTCCAATTGAATGTTTGGCCAGAGATAAAGGGTTGGCAACAAGCCGCCAGGATTATCGTCAAGTTTATTTAGAGTTAATGGGAATTTATTTATTCCTTACACTTTACTTTATTATTTTAGGGAAGAAATATTATAACTTAATAGGTATGGTTTATGGGGTATAACATTTTATGGATATTATTGTATTGGAAAGTTCTTAATAAAACCTTAAGAAAACCTTGTAGTCTCCTTTAAAATCCCTAAATACTCTCATAAGTTTGTATTGTTAAATTCAATTTTTAGAGCCATCTTTCAACTATGAATCTTCCGATTATCCTGTAAAACATTGCTCAGTTGATGTGGCTAATCCAACCCTAAATCTCCTGACTTCAACTCCGCTCCTGCTCTCGTTTTTCTTTTGGCCGCTTGACATTCCGCACCATTTCGCTGGCATCTCGGGCATTCATCATTAATAATCCCCCCGAAAAACTGGCGGCAATTGGAGCACAGCATCCCTGCGGCTCCTTCCACTGTGTTCCCTCCAAAATCTCAGCCCTTTTTGTGCTGCGTCAGTGAAAGATTTCCAGCTCAAACACAGAACACACACACAAATTCACAGGGAATCCGGCGGAGCAGAGGGGGGACAGGGCATCGTCGAGTGGCCAGTGGGCGGAACAGTTGGCCTAAAAAGTGGGCGTTTGTCTGGGCTAATCTTTATCTGGCTGTTGACACTCCATGGCGACGCCAGCCGGCCAAACGAAAAACAACAACGGGGCAGTGGCGATGGTGTGGCTTTCGAGGCTGCCCTGCCACCCACTGGCCTCCTCCTGCTGAACCCACTTCTGGCCCAGAGATAGCCACACTTGCATTGCCTTTCTTGCTGCCCAGATTGGATTAGGCTCTGCTCAGCTTGATCTCAGTTTGGGGGTCACCCAGCCAGCAGCTGAGTTTCCTCGAGCTAGCTTTTTCGTTTGTTTGCCAGATATAGTGGTTGATGATGCTGAAATATTACCTTAATTACACTTTTTACTCAAGGACACATTTTCTGATCAAATTTGTAACTATTTTGTCGATGTAACCCTTTCTTTTTTATTTGATCAAAAATCACGAACTTCTTCAGAGGTTTTTTGATCGTAACTTGGCTTAAACTCAACGGATTTCAGTGTGGTTTGGTTTTTTCTTCTTAGATTTTAATTTAGAACATTTCTGCGTTTAAAACTCAATTTCTATTTTTTGGCCGATTTTTTACAATTTTGACGATGAAACCCCTTTCTTTTTTTTTTATCAAAAATCGCGAACTTCTTCAGTGGTTTTTTGATCGTAACTTGGCTTAAACTCAACGGATTTCAGTGTGGTTTGGTTTTTTCTTCTTAGATTTTAATTTAGAACATTTCTGCATTTAAAACTCAATTTCTAATTTCTGGCCGATTTTTTTCAATTTTGACGATGAAACCCCTTTTTTTTTATCAAAAATCGCGAACTTCTTCAGAGGTTTTTTGATCGTAACTTGGCTTAAACTCAACGGATTTCAGTGGGGTTTTGTTTTTTCTTCTTAGATTTTAATGGAGAACATTTCTGCATTTAAAACTTAATTTCTAATTTTTGGCCGATTTTTTTTTGACAATTTTGACGATTTAATTTAAACCCACTTTTTACCATTCTATATTTGTGTTTTAGGAATTTTTTCTGGTAGAGTATTCCATCTTCCATGCCAAATAATTGCTCCTATATCTCTTGTATGTTTTTCTGGGTCCGCCCCTTGGATGTTTGTTTGTTTGTTTGTGCTGGCTTCCGCCTCCACTCCGCTCTCTCTCTTGCCCCTGTCCTGCGCCACTTGCTGCTCGGGAATCTGCTGCTGCTTCTGGCCCTGCTGGCGCTGATGATGATGATGACGTTGCTCACTTTGGCGCTCTTCATTTGCTGTGGCTTCTGTTGTTGTTGCTCCTGTGCAATGTACTGTAAGCGCATCTCCCTGAGCGCCTGTCCCCGGGTATCTGTGTGCTGCTGTGTGTGTGTGTTGGGTTTTTATCTATGAAATTCATGAATGCTTCGGCTTATCTTGCAGAATTGCATACTTGCAGCACCAGCTGCCCACCCTGCCCCTGCCCCTTCGCAGTTGGTTTGGCTTTTTGGTTGGCTGCTCCTCTTGTTGGTGGCCGTTTGCCTGTTGGCTGCCTTCTAATGGCGCTAAGTGGTGACTCTGGCTCCCCCATGTATGCGGTTGCCCCTCTCTAATGGCATTTTATCTATGGCATAATTTTTTATTATGTCTCCCTTGCTGTTCTGGCTTAATGACAATCCACACACAACACACACAAACCAAACACCGAAGCGAACCTGAAGCCAGAGACAGCGAGCGAGTCAAATTGTTAGATAGCTTTTCGGCATGTAATTAATCATTTGACAAGGCTTTCCGGGGGCAGGGACTGGCAGGGGAGGAAAGCTCAAAGTTTCCCTATCGGAATTTTCTTTTTCTGTTTATTTTTTTTTTTCATGTTTTTGGGGGGTTTTATGCGGGACTCGCAGTGCAATTGCTGCGGGCAAAGCCAACAAACATCCAACATCAACATCAGTAATCGAAAAAAAAGAAAACCATTACACGGCGCTCGACCTTATCTACAGTGTTCCATCATCATCATCATCATCAGCTCAGCCCTTACCCCCATTGTGCTCAGTGTAAATTCAAAATGCAGTATGGCATATCAAGTATACGACATGTGGGGCACTATAAAAGCGAGGAAATCGTCAGGGTTTTAAGTGCCAACTATTTACCGGATTTATGATTCGAAATATAAAGCCCACGATCGTCTTTTTTATGGCCAACCTCAGCTTTTTTTCTTATTCCTTATAAAAAATTTGGGAGGGACTTTTGATTTAAGATGTGAGCAATTTATACTATTTTTACCATAAATTGGAACAGAGGAGATAGAAGAGAGAGCGTTGTCCTGCGGATATGATGAAATATTGAGAGTTTAAGGAGAAAATACAGAGAGAAAAACGGGGTTTTTGTAGTGAAGCCAATTAGTAAAGTTGTTTCTCTTATAAAACAATTTGTCCTTCGAGCCGGATCGTCATCAAAAAGATAATTTATACTTTTATTCTTTTTTTTTAAATATTTAAAAAAGATCTTATCTTGTACATTTAATTATATAAAAACTGGCATAGTTTTCCCATACCTTTCCTATTTTTGACCCCGTTTTTTCCAGTGCTAAGGAGCAGAGCAAAAGTAGCCAGAGAGTGTCAGCCTCCTCGTAATCCTTTTTTGCGGCGCGGCGGCATTTATGAAATGTATTCCCGCCTTATCGCTGGCCACAGATCGCAGCTGGCGGTCCTGCGCCTGCTCCTGCCTCCGCCTCATCCTTCACTTCCCCACTCTCCCATCCTGACCCCTGCCTAAATCCCCGTCCTGACCCATGGTCCCTGGAATCAGCAGCAGATGATGATGATGATGATGAGTTCGACTTGGGGGCTTTGGTCATAAAATGCGAGCATCAAGTCGAAGCAGGAGGCGCCTTGTCCTTGCGGTTGCGCAGACAAAAGGAATTGCCAGGAGCAGGAGGAGGAACAGGAGAAGGAGCAGTCGCTGGCCCCACACATTTTTGTGGTGGCCATAACACCAAAACGCAATCCTTTGGATAAATTTTCTTATCTTTGTCGACCAGACGACGATATTATTTTTAATACAACAACCGAAAATTTGTGCGTGTGTGCAAGGCCGTAAATGTATGCGTGTGTGTGTGTGTGGAGTGTGTGATTTATGCTGTAATTTTTTTTATGTATATGGCAGGCATTATATATGGTATATATGGTGCTTTATCATTTCTACCAGAATCGGTGGAAGGAAAGGGTTCCCTCGCCTGGAATTTGTATATCGCTCGAGGAGGCTGGCTTACGACTTGACCTCTCTCTGGAAAGGGTATCCTTGAGTCTGTCAGGGTTAATACTTCATTTCATTACTTTTTAAGGGTTTAAGAAATCCTAAAGCTGGAAGGAACAAATTAGGGGAGATATCATAAATGAGGGGTGAACTTTTAATAAGTACTTTCTTCTTTTCTTTACCTTAAATGTTATTTTTATTGCCTAGACTTGGGCATAGCTAACATTTATTTAGGATTATTTTAATTCTGCAAATTTGTATTGATTTCGTATAATAATAAAGTAAGCTTGAATTTCTGGGAAAAGTTCACATTTCCTAAGGAATAATTAATCTCAAACTTACCTTGAAAACATTCCTCTTTCACACATGAATTTCTAAAAACTATTTCCCCATTTAGAGCTGCGTTTTAAGGGTATTTAGTTAGTATCCGTCATTAGTTGTACTTGTTAAAATCCCCAGATATTTTCCTATATCCCTTAAGTCTTTTAAATCGCTTTCAGTCTCTATTATTGAGAAATCACTTTGAGCTGGGACACACTTCTGTCAATCAATTAGTTTATTGTCAGCCCGTCTGCCTTGGTAGCCTCTCCCATCTCCTTCCGCTTGTCATCCGAGTTGGTCCTGGCTTTCCATTAACCCCTTCTGTCATTCGCCACTCGCTGTTATTATTATTATTTTCCCACACCCTCAGGACTGTTTGCATTCGAATCTCTAGCTCACGCACGAATGACCCTCGTCATCGATGTTGATTCCTGGTCCGTCTCTGATTATTGCCCTGTATTTGGTGGCTTGTTTGTACAAATCCAGTTGCGAAAATTCAATCAGCAATCGGGAGAGCTTAAATCGCAGGGAAAACGAATTGAAATCGAATTGGAAGCAAGGATTTGTCGAGTCAGAGTTGTGTGTGTGTGTGTTGAAAGGAAGTGAAGCTCCTTCCTCCTCCTCGATTTTAATGTTCCCTCTTGACTCTCCATAAATCCCGAAGCATCACATTTTCTCGGAGCGAAGCTCATTACAAGCTGTTAGCAGGCACTTTGCACTTCATCATCATCGCCCGGGCCCAGGTAAGGTAGCCAGTCAGTCTCCGTCTGAGCCTCCTTCCTGCATTTATGGCTTATTTGCTGGCTGTCAGTCACTCGGCTCGGCCTCTCCGCCTCTCCGGCTCCTCCAGTTTAATCCAGAAAAGACCGACCAAACGAAACCCAACTCATTCGCAACGTTGTAAACGTTTATTGTGCCACCAAAAGAGCAGCCAGAGGAGCCTGTTGGCTCCATTCAGGCCTCCTTTCCCTGAGTCTTCGTGCTTGCCTGTAGCCACCTTCCTTACTCTTCGGGCCTGGCTCCATATTCCCGACTCAAACGCTGCGCCACACAGAGACGCACACACTTTTCGGGGCCTAATTGGTAGGTAATGATGTGTCTGGCTCTTGCCGCTTTGTTAGCAAGTCCTCCAAAAGGCACTGAGCGAAATGGAAATCAGTTTAAAACCGTATAAAAAATATATCCAAGAAAAAAATTAATATATTCTGTTGAATATCTTTTATTGGGATAATAATTTTATATATAAAAGGATATTCCGTCTAATGTGTCGTATTAATATATTCGGTAGGAGTAAGAAATTAATTAAATTATATTTCTTCTATATTTTTCGATATATTTAAATAGAAGTGCGATATATTTCGATATTCAAAATGCCGAGAATTCACAGTTTACCATATTTTTGGTCATACCTCATATCAAATTAATTAAATTACATTTCTTCGATATTTTTCGATATATTTTCCAAATTTTAAATACAAGTGCGATATATTTCGATATTCAAAATATCGATACATTAAAGTTTATCATATTTTTGGTCATATTTCATATCCCAATACTTACATCTTATTCCGAACAATATAAAGAATAAGATGCATAGCGCCAATATATTTAAATTGTGAGGTGTAATTTTCTCTCTTTCTCTTTCCCTTTTCTTTTTAATTTTTAATTTTTCATTTTAAACTAAATTCCTGAGCAGTCACCATATATCCTCTACATATTTTTCTTATTTTAAACCTCAGAAAACCACTTAATTTTTCTGCCTGTACTGCCAACAGCTTTTCTGCCAGGTTGCGTGGCCTTTTTTGCTGCCTGACTGGGAGTTAAACTCCGCCGGGCCCCCAACTTGGGCTCAGAGTTGGATCTGGAGCTGAAGCTGGTAAACCTCAGGAATGGGAGTTGCTGCGTGGCGGCCTTTTTAACTTTGTAGTTTTGGCCAACTGCCGGTTGTTGTCGCTGACTGCCTCGCATCTTGTTAGCAACTTGGACGCCTGTTTCCCCGGCCGCCTGCCAGCCTTTCAACTGTTTGCTGTGTGGGGTCCTCTCTTTCCTTCTGTTTTGGTGGACGCCTTTTGTAGCTTTTTTCTCCCCCCGTTTTTTTTGTAGGAATTTCATTCCCATTCACACAGCTTTGGCGGTTTATTTTCGCGCCTCTTTAATTTAGTGAAACCCGTTGGGTTTTTTGTGTTCAGTTGTCGTAATTGGTTTGCTTGATGAACACATCAAAAGTCATCACAGACAGAGACAAAGAGGAAGATAGAGAGAAAGAGAGAAAACAGAGCAAAACATAGAGACACGACTTTGGATCGAAGATCAAGGGGGCGTGGCCCTGCAAAAGCCCTCACGAACTGAGCAGTTGTAACAGTACAAAGGCTGTAAAAAGCGCTGTGTCGTGTCTGCATAGAGGGAAATCAAGCCCAAAAAAGGGAGTAGGAGAGTAGGAAAAAGCCGGGGAAAAATCAGGAAAAATCACAATTGAATTGTGACTTGTAGAGGGCTGTAGGTAGTAGTTGTCAAAGCTTGATTGATCTGCGGAAAAAGCGTGATTTGTTTACACAGCCTCCTCCTAGTTGCTAGTTGCAAACCCCTAGTTACAGCTCCCTAGTTTCCTCTGATATAACAGCCAGCCAGCTGGCATCCTTGATCCTAATCCCTGAAAGCTACATTTATGCAAATATTCCAACTTGTTTAATAAACGCAAATTATGAGCAAGGAAGCAGCAGCAGGAGCTGCAGGAGCAACTGCAACTGCAACATGTTGCCTCGTCTGCGATGAACGATTAGCCGACATTCAAAACTTGCACTTTGGGTCAATTTAAATTTGTGCACGGCAGGCTGGAGCTACTCCTTCGGAGCTTCAGCTACACATGAGATAGTGGGAGCAACATTGGGGTATTCCAATCGCAATTGATCACCGGGGTAAAGGAGCTGTAGCTACTCCGGCTCCTGCTCCTCCGGCTCCTTCTTCTGCTGATCAAGCGATCAAAGCTCTCTGTGAGCGTGCTCACACGATATTTTCAAGTACTTGCTTGCGACAATTTTCCCAAACTCCTTCCCTTGTTTCCTCTATCCCCCAGCTTATCAGCTTGCAACCATGCAACAGCAACAGCAACAGCTACAGCAGCAAACACATCTCTCAGTTGCATCAATTGGCTTCAACATTGAACTCTGAGCAGTCCGAGGGCCCTCAGATCAGGTCCCCGGCTTCCTCCCAGATCAGGATTCCCCCCTTCGGTGTGCACCGCTTCTGTGTATCATTTGCACGTTTTTTAATTAAGACATCAAAAAGAGAGACTTTGACTTGGGCGATTTCGAGGAATTGCCAGCCTGTCGTCTGCCGTCTGTCTTTGGCTTTGTGTCTGCGGTGTGCCTGTGTTTCGGTTTCTATAGATCGAAGATATAGTACAAGTACGTACCACATAGGTTACTCCAGAAACGTAGGCACCCAACAGTGGAGGTGGAAATAGTGGAAACTGAAAAGGTTTGAGGGTTCGAGAAGCTAGTTTTTAAGGATGTTAGAGATTTTTTATAGGTATTCATATAGTATTTATAGTACTGTAATTTATACTTAAAATCCTAAGAGATTATATAACATATATATTTATTTGTTAAAGATTATGTGAAGATATGGCTATTTTCCTATTTATTTTCCTATTGTTTCTATGCCATCTATGGGCTAGGAGATAGGTAAGTTAGATAGGTATTGTATAAGTTTTTATGCCTCTGAATTTGCTATGTTTCTTATGAAAAACAGACAAGAAACATAAATATATTTTGAATATTTGCGCTCTTTTTTATGTCTCTTGACCAACTACAAAAATTCGTATGGCTTTACCAATCTTATTTCTAGTATTCTCTTTGGTTAGATCCACTTGTCAAGGTCATAATGCTTTCCTGATTTATTTTTCCTGTAGTTTTTCTTCACACCTCAGGGCTATTAAGCCAACCACAGCTGTACCTATATATTTCATCGCTTTTAATCCTCTTCTCCCCCAATTTTTTCTCTGCCTTAAGAGGTTAATCTTCGGGCAACCCATTGACATCAGCAGCATGGCAATTTTTTTGTTTAAACCAAGTAAACTAAATTAGTTTTGGACCGAAATACGAACTTCTGTTTCATTTACAAGCACAAAAACTCCAAGGGAATAGACTGGGGAGAGGTGGCTTATCCCCGAATCGAAGGAATTTGGGTTCCCATAGAGCCAAGGTGCTGACTGCAGGGACTTAAATCGAAGCTAAGCTGCGGATCCACCGAGTAAATCACGAATAGCTTTTTGGAAGCCCCCGAAGATATGAGAATGTTGATTATTTACACGGACACACGGGCGAAAAGCAAAACAGATCTCAGCTAAAGAAACTAAGTTAACTCTCAGCTCTGCTTCTCTGCTTTTCTTGTTGTGTCTTTTCCTTCTGGCCAAAGTGTGAAGTGAAATGAAATTTGCGAACTTTGCGCTCCGGCCCCTCTTTTCCTTGATTAATAACAATTGATAAGCGAAGGAGTTGGAGTTGGCCCAGAGACCTCGCTCGCTGCTGGCTGATGGCGTTGATTACCCGTGCCCAGGTTCAGGCTCCAGTCTCCAGGCTCCAGGCTCCTCCTCCTTCGTCCGTTGCCATCGCGATGGCCAGGGAGTCCCGGAAACCCAAGGCAAGGTGGCAAAATTTTCGCGCGAAAATGAAGATTTCTCTTATCACAATTGGCAGCTGCATTCGCTCTCTCTCTCTTTGCCAGTTTCTCTGTGTTCACTCACGTTTTTCAATTTCTGCTGCTGCTTCTCCTCTTGATCATCCGATTGCCTTTGCTGAAATTTGTTTAATTATATTCCCCGAGGAGCAGGAGGCAGTCGCGGTCTTCCGTTTGCAGTAGTCTCGCCTCGCACATTTTCTGCCTGACTAATGAGACTGGGGATATGGGAGCCACGAGGGTGAAGCTGCTCTTCTTCCTGCTGAAAGAATCCTAAATCATAGACGG
The DNA here is from genome assembly GCA_008042635.1 of Drosophila nikananu. Taxonomy (NCBI): domain Eukaryota; kingdom Metazoa; phylum Arthropoda; class Insecta; order Diptera; family Drosophilidae; genus Drosophila; species Drosophila nikananu. The sequence goes on from VNJV01002117.1 coordinate 37,665, forward strand.
ATGTTAAGGAACTCTAAGGATGTGATTGAAAAGCTGAAGTACATGGATTCAATGGGACTTGGGAGAGGCTTAAGTTACTAATCTAATGATTAACAACTTAGATTTGCTTATTTGGAGCCATAAATATTACCTAACATCAAGGAGATGATTTATTAAAACAATTAAAAATAACTAATAGAAGAAAAATGTATATAAGGAATTCATAAAATTGATAAATGCATAAACATTTAGGAAGTTTATAAATAATATATCGATTAAGTAACGATTTTTGCATGTTTGCTACCTTTGGCATTTAGCTTCGAGTAACCTCAATGTTTGTGAGCCCTTGAATAAATAATTTATTGAATTATGTTCAGTACTAATTATTAAATATAATAAAAATGGTTTCAATCTTAATTATGAAATAGCAAATAATATGTTTCCCGCCCTCTTAGAGACCCTCCTCATTATTCCCTCTTAAAACCCACTCATTATGCCTACGACTCCACCAAGGAGGAGGGAACTGCTCACCTCAAAGTACTTGCTTCCCGCCAGACGCACTGGCGACTTAACTGGCTTCCTCTCCCCATCACCGCCTGGTGTCTAGGCACCTTTTGGATTATTGCCAGCCAACCATCTCCCCCCCCAAGAGAGGGAGAGATCCTCAATGCTTTCGGGTTAACTGACCCCGCAACGATTAGCTGCGACGGCGGTCCCCGGACTTCAACCCAAACGACAAATGAACAAAGGGTCGCCTCCTCCTTGTGCTCCTCAGTTTCTGGGCAAGATTGGGGCTACGGACTCCTCCGTTCTGGGCTCCAAATTGTTCGATTGTTTATGGCTGCCAACAACGCCCACCAAGCCAAGTGGCGGCCAAGTGAGAAACCGGCAACAATCATCTGCCGGCTGATAAACAGTGCGGTGTCCCCCTCCCACCTGCAGGAGAGTGGAGTGTGTGTGTGTGTGTGTGAGTGTGTTTTTGTTGTGTCGCTTATCGGCGAGGATCGATCGCAAAGCCAAGGTGGAGAGAGAGAGACCCCAAGCCGAAGCCTCCGCCGAGGCCTCAGACGGCGGTTGAGCTGATTTAACAAATTGATAAACAATTGTTGGGACTGAAGAGGAGGGGACTTCCCCCGCTCTGCACCTGGGAGAGGTGTGCACAAGGCGGGGAGGAGGGCAGCTAAACAAACGATCGGGAAACGATCGCAGTTTTCAGCGAAAAAAAGCCACTGCTGCATCATGTTCCCAGATCCCAAATCGATTTCGTATGCGAATGTGAATGCCAATAAGCGTAGCCTTGGAATTCCACCACGCACTGTACGGGGGGAGAGAGGGTTAAGGAATAAATAATAATAATAATAATAGCAACACCTTGTTGAAGATTTAAATATGAGTTGCAAAGGGTTTTAGTAGGGAATTTAAGGGGTAAATAAAGCCAAAAACTAGGTATCTATGTAGGGATCGAGTGTAAAATTCCCATTTTTTAATTTGTTTGCTATTTCCTTTTATGTTATTTATTTTAACTATGAAAATATGTTGAGTTTAAGCTGTATCCCTGTATAAAAATGATTTCAAAATCTCTTCTGAAGCTTTTTAATCTCTATTTTCTGGAAGAGATTTCCTGGCCCAGAACCCGTAGCATTTGCAACAATGAAAAGTAGGAGCGGGTGTTGCGATGGCACTCGCCAGGCAATCGCTGGAGGAGATCTGCTGCTGCAGCACCAACTGAGAGCTGAGCTGGTGGACCAAGAACCCAGAGCTGAGAGCTGAGATCCCGAGCTGAGGCTAATCCTCGGCAGAGGCGGCAGCTGTCGCTGGGAGGCAGTTGCTGGGGTTCTCGGGGATCTTGGGGATTCCGAAACGAAAACCAAAAGCCATTGTTAGCTGTTAGTCTCCCGTTCGCACTCTATCGGCGCTGGGCCATCTGCCCTGCTCCCTGCCTGGACTCTCCTCCGGCTCCTCCGGCTCCCAACCTCTGCCCGGGACAAAACACTTTACGTGTGCGGCTTATCGCCACCCAATCGAAGGCAATAAATATCTTACAAATAAGCAGAATGCCTCGAAATGCCAGCGGGCGAGGGGCAGGTGGCGGAGAGAGCTCCTCCGCTGATTCCTCTAACTGATTGCTCACGTGCAGAATTGTGTGAATTCGTGAAAAATCGACGGCGGCAATTAGGGCGGGCCCGTCAATAGTCGTTCTTTTTTTTGTTATTGTGTATTTTGTTTGGCAACAGGAGCAATAGGATGTGAATAACATAAATAAGAACAAAATAAAATAAGAATGAATAAACATAAATATTGCAACACATTTCACAGGGCAATCAAAAGACTCAGGCAACGAACTTGATTTGCCATGTAAAGAAAAAAAAAGGAAATATGTTTATTAAAAATTAAAAAAAAAAAGAATAATTAATTATATAATCAATCAAATGATTCACTAAATTAAAAACAAATAGAATAATAAATTATATAATAAATCAATTGATACACTTAATTGAAAACAAAATAATAACCAAAGAATAATAAAATGAATATAAAGGTATTTGCAAAAATTAAATTTAAATTTGCTAAAATCTCTAACAATCCCAAACTGTTACCAATTCCCAAAAAAAAAAATGTTTTTCCCCTCAAGTTCCTTCCTACTCGCTTTCTCTGCTCTTTGGCCGAATAGTTGGGCCGCTCGCTCTGGATGTGCTGACATTTCAATAGCCAGCAATTGACAGGTCAACGCGCATTCTCTCCTCCGGCAGATTCTAGGGGGGATCGGGATCTGTAGAAGCAGCTCTTTGGGCGCTGGGAGATGGGAGTCGTGGCCCGCACGAGCAGCAGGCAGGGCGAAATGTGTTCGCTGCCACGAGATGTCGAATTTCTGGCGAACCGAGGAGATGCAAAGCCGCTTATCCTGACCGACCATCTCCATGCCACATGTGTGTGCCATGTCTGCGTCCAGTGCCAGTGCCAGGCCGCCATAATCTCGGCCAGCATCGCCGTTGGTCGTTATAATATTTCGCCGTGGCCGAAAGCACACACACCGAACAGAGAAACAAATCAGATGTCAGAGGCTCTCGGGATTTCTTCCTGGCCAACTTCGAACTTTTGCGGGCCCTAATCACCGGTGGCCACCATGAGCTTTTCCTTTGCTTTTCCACGTAAGAGATGGCCACGCGGGATAAACTCCCTGCTCCTCCCCTTGACTCTTGTCGCATTGTTTTCACAGCTCTGCTTCAAGCCCGTTCCAAGCGACCACTGACCACTGACAATTTGTTCGATAATAATTGCCAAAGCAGCTGGCCTGACACATAGATTCCTCACGGGACAGACGGCGGTCTCTGGGATTCTGGGAAGCCAATTTGAGGCACTAAACTGCCATGTGAGAGGGGATCTGACCTGGGAAGGGGAAGGCCGGGAAAGGCATAGATCGGGGAAAAAGGGTCTAGGAATCTGATTTTATATAAGTTTTCCTTCAGGATCAGATTTAATTTAATAATTATATTTATACATTAATGGTAACTATCAATAGCAGAAAATATGGTTAAATCGTTACTGTATCGATAAGTAAATTGATTGATACTTAAATGTAGCGATATATCTGCGATCATTCGATATACTATCAGATATATTTCCATTTAATGGATAAAAAGTACACAACTAATTTATATAAAGTTAAAGCATCAAATTTACGATATTTTTCGATAATTATCCATTTAATGGACAACTAATTTATATTAAGTTACATTTATTTCCGATATTTTTCGATAATTAATATTTCGATAAACCCGCAATGCCTCTCTCTAATGGATTTACGTCTCCCCTTCTCCTTTCCTCCGCAGATTCCAAAGATTTGACCGCTCAAGAGATGGGCAGCGAGGAGAAGGAGCAGCAGCAGCTGGAGGATCAGCTGGATGACGACTCCAGAGATCTCCAAGAGACCAATAATAATAGCAATAACAACAATAATAATAACGAAGATGAAGACGACGTTGACCAGGACGACGACGCTGTGTTCGAGCAGCCAGAAGAGACTAATACCGGGCCCGAGCAGGACTTGGGCGAAACCGATCCGCGGCAGGAGGAGATTGAGGACGAGCTGCCGGTTAACAGTCCCAGCACTCCGCCCAGAAGCCTCCCCTCCTCGCCGCAGCTGATACCCAAGCTGGAGCAGCCTTCCACGCCGCCATCCGAGGCCGAAGCCTCGCCCTGTCCCTCACCTTGCCTCACGCCCACCACCACCATCACCACCATGCCCAAGCTGCCCAAGCTGCGTCTCAATGCGCTCCTGGCCTCCGATCCCGCCCTCAAGCCCGATGCCAAGGAGTTAACTCTCCCAGAGCCACGTCTGCTGGCCCCGCCGCCGCTGTCCATAAAGCCGGAGGCGCCACCATCGCAGGCAGAGGGCCTGGGAGCAGCGGAGCCGCTGATGAAGCCAGCCCGATTCATGTGCCTGCCCTGCGGCATCGCCTTCAGTTCGCCCTCCACGCTGGAGGCCCACCAGGCCTACTATTGCTCTCATAGGAATAAGGATGCGGACGAGGATCAGGCGGTCAGTGACAAGTCGGGGGCTGGAGGAGGTTCTGCAGCCGGCGGAGGTGGTGCCGCAGGATCGGTAGGCGGTTCTGGATCCTCGTCGGAACCACCGGCCAAAATGGCCAGGACGGGCAAGCAGTACGCCTGCTCGCAGTGCTCCTACAGTGCGGACAAGAAGGTCTCCCTCAACCGGCACATGCGCATGCACCAGACCTCTCCGGCGACGCCCACCCTGGTCAGCCTGCCCAATCTCATCCAGAACGGCCTGCCACCAGTCGTCGTTGCGCCCAGCTCGCTGGAGGAGGCCTCTAGTCAAGTGAGTAAAGTGTTGTTGGTGTGCCAGGAGTCGCTACATAGTTCCCCCCATCTAATCCAACCCCCAATCCCGCCCAGCAGCAAACGGATCGCTACTGCAGCCACTGTGATATCCGCTTCAACAACATCAAGACGTATCGGGCGCACAAGCAGCACTACTGCAGCTCCCGGCGACCGGATGGCCAGCTCACGCCCAAGCCGGACGCATCTCCTGGTGGAGGTGGAGGTGGTGGTGGCGTGGGACCAGGCCCAGCATCCGCCTCCTCCGCATCAGGCGGAGTGCCAGCAACCCTGTCAGCGGCGGCTCCCGGCAAGATGAGTCCACAGACGAGCAGGAACAACAAGACGCCAACGCCCGCCATGGTTGCCCTGGGACATGCCGCAGCGGCTGCGGCGGCGGCGGCAGCAGCAGCAGCGGCTGCCTCTCTCCAGGCTCCCCCTCATCCGCCGCCGCCCTTCCTGGCACTGCCCACGCATCCGATCATCATTGTGCCCTGCTCGCTGATACGGGCGGCCAGCTTCATTCCGGGACCACTGTGAGTATTTCGAAGGTTTTATTTTGCATATTTTATATTCAATTTGTTGTACAACATTGCAGGCCCACTCCCAACTCGGGCATCGTGAATCCGGAGAACACCTGCTTCACCGTGGACAATGGCACAATCAAGCCCCTGGCCACCGCCCTGCTGGGCACTGCCCTGGAGCCAGAGCGACCCTCGGCACCCTCGTCGGCCGTCGAGGTGCCAGAGCCCAAGAGCAGTCCCCCCGAACCCAAGCGCAAGGAGGCAGGCGGAAGTCGGTAAGTGGGAGAGATTCTTCAAGGATTAAAGAAGGTTAAGTAACCGATATACCTTTCATCTCCGTTTCAGTGAATCCGCGCCCTTGGATCTCTCGCTGCGTCGTTCGCCGATCTCCCTGAACTCACTGGGCCTGCGGCAGCGACACTTACGCTCAGCTCTGCTGGACGTGGAGGAGGCGCTCCTGAGCAGCGTTGGCAAAGAGATTGCCGAAACCTCAGGCGGCGGTAGCGTAACGCCCGAACAGATTGTGTGCGCTCCCTCGCTGCCCAGCAGCCCCTCCATGAGTCCCTCGCCCAAGCGACGAACCATCAGTCCCCGGAGCTCTGGAGCCGGCAGCAATGCTTCCATGTCGCCACCGGGTATGAGTGTGGTGCCCAGCCTGCTGGACATGCGCGCCATGCTGCCAGCGGACTTTGGCTTGTCCGAATCGCTGCTGGCCAAGACCAATCCGGAATTGGCCCTTAAGCTGGCGGCAGCGGCAGCTGCAGCAGCTGCGGTAGCCGGAGGAGGTGCTGTCCAGGCGCAGGCTAGTGTGGGGAATCCTGGGGGAAGTGGAGGCACCAGTGGAGGAGCCCCACAGCAACCCCAGATCTATGTGAAGCAGGGCGTGTCGAAGTGCAAGGAGTGCAATATTGTCTTTTGCAAATATGAGAATTATCTGGCGCACAAGCAGCATTACTGCTCCGCCAGAAATCAGGAGGGTTCCGGCGAGGGGGATGCCAAGTCAGCTGTTTCGCCAGGAGCCGGGGGCACCGGAGGATCCAGCGTGGGGGGAGGATCAGAGCCCGCCACATCGGTGGAAACCACACCGGTGGCGTACCAGCAACTCATCTGCGCCGCCTGCGGCATCAAGTACACCTCCCTGGACAACCTCCGAGCGCACCAGAACTACTATTGTCCCAAGGGCGGGGCCACAGCTGGGGGCACCGCCACCGATCCGGTGAAGGAGAAGTGTGGCAAGTGCAAGACGCTGCATGAACTGGGCCTCCCTTGTCCAGCGCCACTCACAAGTGTCCTTGCGGCACCCACAGCCAACTCTGGCTCCTCCTCAAACTCCTCCTCCTCGCTCGGCGCCGGCGCCGCCTCCAATAGCCTGAACAAGTGTCCCGTTTGTGGCGTGGTGAGTCCCACGGCTGCGCTGGCCAAGAAGCACATGGAGATGCATGGCACCGTGAAGGCCTATCGCTGCAGCATCTGCCAGTACAAGGGCAACACGCTGCGGGGGATGCGCACCCACATACGCACCCATTTCGACAAGAAGACGACCAGCGAGGTGAACGAGGAGCACTACATGACCTGTATCTTCCAGGAGGAGGAGGAGCAGGGCCAGAGCCAGGGTCGTGTAATCAGCCAGGAGCTGAGTCAGTCGTCAGTGCCGCAGGACTCGGTCATGGATCATCCGCCGCAGTTGTTCAACTGCGATTACTGCAACTACGCCTCCACCTACAAGGGCAATGTGGTGAGTAGGAGCACTGTGGTCTTGGAGAGCTCATATCTAATTGAGATTTATCCCTTTCAGCTGCGCCACATGAAGCTGCTGCATCCGCACGTGGCCCTGATCAGTTCACCCTCGATTTCGCCAGAGAGCAGGGATCAGGATCCTGTGATCTTAAACTCCACAGCCAGCAACCAGCACTCTGAGGGCTCCAATGGCGAGGCAGCGAGGTAAGTACCATCAATACAAACCCATCACAATCTCCATATTAACTCTGTTCTTCCTTCTTAGCTTCCACATCAAGTCCGAGCCCTTGGATCCACCATCGTCCACGCTGAGCCTGGTGCAGGAGAACAACAACTCGTCTCCCATACCAACCCTGACGACGCCGCACATCAAGGCCGAGCCCATGGACATAGACAGCCTGACGGTGGCCTCACCCTTGGGCGCCGCTGCAGCCGCTGCTGCCGTGGCCGCCGCCGAGGTGATGAAGAAATACTGCTCCACCTGCGACATATCCTTCAACTATGTGAAGACCTACCTGGCCCACAAGCAGTTCTACTGCAAGAACAAGCCCCATCGACCGGAGGCCAGTGATAGTCCCAGTCCGAACCTGGGAATGGGGAGCATGGTGGGCAGTGGCATCGGTGTGGCCGCCGGCGGCGGGCAGCAGAAGAACAAGGAGAACCTGCAGGAGGCGGCCATTTGAGAGAGCCAGCTGCGCTGGGAGGAGCAGCGGAAGCAGCTGGAATGGTATTACAAGTGCTTCTGAACCGAACCTAAAATCGAATCAAATCCTAAAACTATAACTAAGCCTAAAGCCACCTGTGTAGTCGACGACAGTATTCCCGGAGAATCTCGCTGTCGCTGCTGACTCCTACTACGACTTACCCCGATCATTAGATATAAATACACCATAAACGCATATAATAAATATATATAGACCATAGATCCTAGATATAATATACAATAGACGCATAACCGCACGATGTGTGGGTATCCCATGACATATAATGCATGCCAAAGCTTACCACTTAGACGGAGAAACTAAATCGGAGAAACTACAAGTTTTGCCAAGGAGGGAGAAGAATTGTGTGGAGTAACGAAGAGAGATGAGAGGAAGAGTTGGAATATTCCTATTGTAGAATCCATTATTGTATTGTAAATGAGTACGTCAACTGAGTACGTTTATTTATTAAGTGTGTGCGACAATAAAAATAATTAATTTATTCAACAACAGCTCAGACCTGAGGTGTTCGAGCGTTGGAGTAGAAAATTCAACAATCATTCTGAAGAGGATGTGCGTTGGAAAAAGTTGAACAATCATTTGCTAAAAGTAAGTACATCTGTAGTAAACAAAAACTTATTATTTACTTAAGTGTGTTTTTTATTTAGTGTAGTGTGAAGAGTGAGTGGGAGATAGAGACTTAAAGTTATGGGAAGATTATGAAGACCCCAAGGGTTTACCGAAGTGAAGGTGAGTTAAGATCATCTATCTTAACGAGGTGGTGGAATCGCATGACAATTAACTATTCAAAAATAACAAATTGATGGATGGATAATAAATGAATCTGAAACAGCAAAGAAGTTTTCAAAACAGTGGAAAATTTCACAGCGAAGACGCTGGAACCCTCTTCGTGGTTTTTACTCCCTCAAAGGCAATCCTCACTAAGCATGTCAGGTTCTTAATTTTCCAATTATACAACTTCCTAAATACTTGAAAATAACCATTGAATTAGCATTCCGTTATCTTTATGACTAATACACTTTTTATTCAAATGATACCAGACAAAATTTGTATCGTATTTAACCTATTACAACAAAACGTTAAATCACTTAAATGAAACTTCAAATTTTACGATCAAAATAAGAGATGTATCCGCCTCATTTGCTGGAATTCCCTCGCTCCACCAAGCAGCCTAAGCAAAAGGCTGCCACGTAGCCACTTTCTCTCGGCGTGAGTGTGTGTGTGTGCGTCGTCCAAGGAGCAAGCATAGATCAGATGATGGTGGAGCTGTCTGATGTGTGGATTCTGTGGGAACTTTGTAATCTCGCATCGGTTGCTGTCGTTCGGTGTAGTTTTGCGTAGTTTTCAATTAAATACATATTGTAAAAGTAAAAAGATGCGAGAAGCGTTCTCGAAATCGCCTTCCTCTTAGATGTTACTGCTTTGTTGTGGGTGTGTTTGTTGTGTGTGTGTTTATTTCTACGTAAGGGAGTTATGCTGGTATGGATTACTCGGTGGCCGCCATGGCACGAGCCTGGGCACGCACACGCTTCTCATACTCCAATCGATTCTGGCAGTAGATGGTGTAGGCCTCCGCCTGGGCCGGATCCTTGATGTTGGGCTCGTTTAGCAGGTCCTGGATGCCCAGCAGAATCTGTTTGATGGTTATGGCGGGTCGCCAGTCCTTCTCCTCATCCAGCAGCGACAGACACACGGTGCCCGACGGGTAGACGTTGGGATGGAACAGTGGCGGCTCGAACTTGCACTTTGGCGGCGAAGTGGGATAGTCGTCCTTGAAGATCATCCGCAGCTTGTACAGACCGCCCTCCCATGGCGTCGACTTCTTGCCGGGAATGGCGCACTCCCAGATCATCAGGTTGAGGGTGCCGTCTGGGTTCTTCGCTGGTCGGGCCACAAAGCCGAACGGGTGATCCTTTCGCCAGGCCTTGCGCTCCTCCCCCAGGCGAGTAATGGCGATGCCAGACATGGTTCTCTACTCCTTTTTGTTCCTGTCGACCGTTGCAATCTCCAAGATCTCCGCTCTACACGCGCGTCTGTCTCTGAAAAATGTGAGTGTGTGGGTGTGTGAGTGTGCGGTTAGGCTTGCGTTGTCTGGTCTGCTGCGGCCTGCCTGCCGTGCATTCTGGTCTTGGAACCTACCCTAAATGCAAATTGAAGCGCTCCTAATAATTAGTAATTTAAATATTACTATTATTTGGTTATTTTCCCGTTTTTGCAAATTCTAGCGCAATTTTCTCCGGAACGCTTCTGCTAGAGGTGGTATTAGACAAGGCATCGATTACACTATCGAAGGCATCGTTTGGTGCAGCCCTAGCCGATAGTTTTGAAACTATCGTGGACAAATATAAAGGGTATTTCACATTTTTATTTTAAACATTACTAATAACATTAATGTTAAATTTGTATTGGGCAATACCTACTAAATACGCATTTTTTATTAATTATTTATTTTTTCAGTTGCGAGCGAGCGAGATTTTTTTTTGAAACCAAACTTACTGTGAGGTTTGTTTGAAAACAAAAAAGGGAAAATAATAATTATTACATTACATTAATCATATTAGAAAATAATAATAATTTTTATCATTAATTATGGTTAAACTGCAATATTTTCAATGAGAATGAAGTTCGTGGAAATTAATTTCTCATGAATTCAAATAATTTAAAAAAATCTAGATTAAATATATTTTCCCAGTACGAATCGAGCTTGAGGCACAGCATTTCTTGGAACGATTAAGAGATAGCGTTCTCTGTTATTTTTAAATATTAAAATTTTTTTTATGAATTCCAAATAATGTTTCTATAATAAAACTGATTACTTTTACTAGAATAATCAATTAAAAACATAATTTTATAAATGAAACTTCCGAAATCTTTTAATTGATTTAATAATGAAAATATGTAGTTTTGGAATATACTTGCATTTATTTATATTTACGCCTCCCTCCCCGGGAGTTACATAAATTAGTGTTATACTTCTACAATTTTATTTGATTCTGGTAAAAAATTAGACAAATTAGTTTTATACAATTGTAAACCTAATCGAACTAAATAAGGTTGTTGTGCCTCACGCAAAGGAACGTAACTAACTCAATCTAGTGAATATTTGTCTTTTTGCAGTGTACAGAGTGTGTAAACGGATGTGAAGCGGAAGCAAAAGAAAAGAATGCTTGGCTTGGCTAGCTGCTGCAGAAGACTTTTGATACGATGGAACGAATGGAGATGTTGGTCGGGTATGCTGTTCCAGGCCTTACTTGGCCTTCTTCGACTCCTTCTTTTTGCTGCCGGACGAACTCGATGCGCTCTCTTCCTTGTCCTTCCTCTCCTTCTTCTCAGGCTTCTCCTCGGGATGGTCTTCGTAGCTGCAAGGAAAAGAAGAGCTTGTAGCGGGGGATACAGGTGAGTTGTCAAAGGGGAACTTACGCAAAGAGCACCTTCAGCTCGCCGCGGACGAGCGCCACAAGCAGAGGAGTGCCCATACAGGCTGGCACCAGGTAGAGCAGCGCCGGCTGCGCGTGCTTGAAGACGTGCATCACGAAGATGGTGGCCAGCAGGCCCAGGAAGTAGGCAACCAGCGTGGAGTAGAAGTAAATACGCGTCTTGCGCTTCTTGCTGTCGTCGAAGCGCAGCAGCAGGGCAATGAAGATGCCCGGAATGACGATGTCGCCCAGACCCAACATGGCAAAGTTGGAGGCATTCAGTCCGTGCTCGATGAGATCCTGGGGGAACACTAGTTTGATCGGTGCCTCGAAGCTCTTGGCCACCGTGACCATCACATTGGTGCCAAACACCCAGAAGATGTCGTAGAAGAACAGACCGCTCAGCAGGATCACTCCCGTGACGAAGTTGTTCAGGTGCAGCATCTCCACGCCGTTGATGGCAAAGGCCAGGCCGAACAGATTGTTGGCGATCCAGTGCTTCTTCAGCAGATACCACACGCCGATCACCGAGGAGATCACCAGGCAGACAATGTCGTGCGTGGAGAACTTGTAGTTAACGATGTCCTCCTTGTGCTTTCCCTCGCCCTTCGTGAACAGGATGTGGAACGGCACCTTGGGCACCGCTGCAGGCATCAGCGAGTTGATCACCGGGCTGAGCAGGTGCGCCAGCGCAATCACGCCCAGCACAAAGAAGTACCCGGTGAGCAGGTAGTTGATGTGCACCTTCTGGAACACCTTGAAGAAGAGGTACAGGCCGAACAGAGCCGCCGACGCGATCAGCGGGAAGTACATGGCGTCCTTCTTGGTCATCGTGTCGGCCTTCTCGCCCGTAGACTGCGGAGGAGCAAACGAAGCATCCAGTTAGTATCTGGGGATGGACACATGGACACGTTGCACCTACCTTCTTCAGCTTGTGCAGCTTCACGGAGCGAATGGAGCCGAAGATGATGGGCAGCATGGCCATCACCACCAAGCTGCCGTAGGCCACCGCCATGCCCTCGGGCGTCGATGGCACCTTCTCCTTCGGCGGCTCCGCCGACTCGTTCTTTGGCGCGCCGCTCACATTCTCGAGGATGCCCTTGATGGCATCCCTAACCGTTCCAATCACTTCCTGCGCCATAGTCCTGTCCTTCTGCCTCTAGTGAAAACTCGCCGGCCGTGCAAAATGAACAACGTATGAAATGACACGCAGGCACGTCAACAACAACACGTCACTAGAGCAGTCTGCCAGACTTGGCGATACCCAGCGACCAGGCTGCCAGACTTTGCGATAGCCAGCGACCAGGCTGCCAGACTTTGCGATAGCCAGCGACCAGGCTGCCAGACTTTGCGATACCCAGCGACCAGGCTGCCAGACTTGGCGATACCCAGCGACCAGGCTGCCGTTACGGAAAACTATCGAAAGTGGATCACGAAAATATGTTGGTTAATAATTTTTTTGCAAAGATAGCAATTAGGTGATGCGGCAAATCCACTATAGGCGTTAATTTAGCTATTTCTAGCTATTTTGGTAGGTTTTCTAGAAAATACAGTTGATACAAAGGTTCGGAACTTCACTTTACAGTGGGAGTGGAACACGGATGACTTCGCCGTAGGTTTAAGAACGGGGTAGAAATTGCTATCGGGAAGTAAAATCAGTAAAATTCCTTCCAATAGGATCCCGTTGCTTTTACTGCGAATTAGAGATATTCCAAAATAACCACGAAAAGTGAAGCCACGTGAAGTGAATTGCCGCGAGTTCTGCAGAATGGCAGCGTTTCTTAATTTGTTTCTTTGTGATGTGCATCTAACGATGTCGCAATTTATGTGTGTTTTATTTTATTTTTCTTTTGTGTTATCAAAAAGAAGAAATCGAAAAGTGTAAGCAAAATCAAAGGACAAGCGGTGACCAACTTTTACTTTCGATGGTATATAAATGTGTGTTAGTGTGAGTGCAGAAATAGAAACAAAAACAAAATAGCTAATGATGAAGATGAATTAAGAAAGATGACATGCAAAGAAGAAGAACAAAATAAGGTAAGCGCAAGAAAAAAACTTTTCTTACCTATGTATGTATGTATGCAAATAAGAGAGCACACCAACAAGTGGGCCTGATCGGTAATTCCTATTAGGAACGAAAGGGAAAAACTTAGACACACAAATCAGTTCTTCCTCGAGGAAAGGAAAGCGAGGGGACAACAGGGAGAGAGGAACGAAAAGGGTAAAAGAGGGGAGAAAGTAATGAAGTTAAGTCTTATAAATTCTAAATGTGCTTACAGCTGAGAACCACTCAAGCGCTTGAGCGCAAGGTTCTTGGGTGTCTCACTCACTCTCTCAGCTCTTATAGTGCAAAGTTCTGCGGTGTATCACTCACATTCTCAGCTCTGTGAGTGTTTTTTAAGTGTCTTTTTTACTCTCTCACACATTCTTTGAGCGCAAGGGCCTTGGGTGTGTCACTCACTCACTTACAGATCTTCTTCTGGGTAAATTATTGTACAAATGCTTTTGTAACACTATTTTTGTTGTAAAAATAGTTGATGGCAACAATAATCTTGCCAATTAGCAGTCCAAAATTTAACAGAATTGCCGATTGAAAACCACTCAAGATGTGCTAACTGTTGAGAAAAGCTCAAATGCTTGAGTGAGCTCTGTGATGTCATTTTCACTCAATTCGATAAACCACTTCTTTTGATCTTTTATCTACTCATTTCTGTTCGCCTGTTACATGGCATGAAACATGTGAAAATTTATTGGGATCAGTGAATGTAAAGCTGTAATACTTATAAGTGTACATCCCAAACTGTATTTGGTTGGGTTATCCAGTGCTTATCAAACTGTGTCAATAATTCTCAAACTGTCATACGTTATTTCTCCTTGTCCTTCTCAAACTGAGATGATTTCAGCCCAAAACCATGCTACAAAAACATTATAAATGTGCTGCAACATTTCGAGTGGAAATTATATTACAGAATCTCAGTGTTTTTCGAGTGAAAATTTTCGTTTATCTTACAAGTTTTTAAAATCTGAATAGAAAACCATAACAGAAAATTCGTATCAAAATGTATGGAAACTGATGAATAAAAAAAGAGTGTAGCAAACGCCCACGCACACTCGCATTCCACTATGTGGGCCCTTATCTGCGACGCCGAGCAGAGCGGCAGAGCAGGCAGTGGCGATATCAGAGCCGCCGACGCGGCCATGTGCCAAGCCGGAGAACCGAGCTCAGTTGCGTACGAGAGCCCAGGGAGCGAGCATTGTTTAGGAGGCATACTTGAGACATTTCCGAACGAAGCCAAACCATGAAGGCAAGCCTGAAGATAAAGACACCGATTTCCGGTATGGCACTGCTGCTACTGGGCTTGGCAGCAGCTTCCGTGCCAGGCGCCACTGCTGGTGGGTTATAAAAGCCTCCATTTTGTGATATATTCAACGGATTTAATGCATTGACTAACTAATACAATCAGCGGACACCAATATTGGCGGTGTGAAGGCCTTGGATCGCCTCCATGCCGGGCTCTTCCTCAACTATGACAGGCTGGTGCAGCCGCAGTTCGAAGGCGTGCCCACGCCGGTCTCGCTGGGCCTGGTGATCAACTACATAGACATCGAGGAGATCAACGGCAAGCTGACCGTCCACTGCTACCTGAATATCGTAATACACTGCAGTTGTCACCTTGTAGCTCCTCCGCTCCTAACCTGTAATCCTCTCTAGCGCTGGAAGGACGAGAACCTGAGCTGGCAGCCCTCGGAGTACGACAACATCACGCAGATCATTGTGCGTTCCAGTGAGGTGTGGACGCCGCAGATCACGCTCTTCAATGGCGACGAGGGAGGCCTCCTGGCGGACACCCAGGTACTGCTTAAGTCCCGTGGCCACCTACTGCGGGTTCCTCCGGCCGTGTATACCGCCTACTGCAACCTCAACATGCAGAACTGGCCGCAGGACGAGCAAACTTGCACCCTGCAGATCGGCTCGTGGGGCTTGAAAAACATTGTGGCGAAGAATGTAACGGGCAAGGATGCAACCCTGGACTACGATGAGCTGGTGCAGTCGCCCGAGTGGGAGATTGTGGACTCCAAGGCAAGGTTTGTCAGTCAGGACTTCTATGGCTACATGGAGTACACGCTGACGGTGAAGCGCAGGTCCTCCATGTACACGGCCGTCATCTATACGCCGGCGTCCTGCATTGTCATCCTGGCCCTGGCCGCCTTCTGGCTGCCACCACACATGGGAGGCGAAAAGATCATGATCAATGGATTGCTCATCGTGGTCATTGCGGCATTCTTGATGTACTTTGCCCAGCTGGTGCCGGTGCTGGCCAATAAGACGCCGCTAGTGGGTGAGTTAAGGCGTGCTCTTAAGGATTGTGTTTTAATTTCACTTTCCACACACTTATACTGTTTACAGTTGCTCTCAAACTGTTCAATAGGGATGTGCATATTGAGAAGAGCGTCAAAATAACTGAAAATATCGATACATCGATAGGTGAATTTTCCCCAAAATTCAAAATTGGAATATTTTAAATATTTAGAACAGCATTTTCGAAGATTAATTGATGTAATTAGCCTACTACAGATGAAATTTTGGATATTCCCAATTTTATTTCATATTTTTTCGTTATATCAAACAGTATTCTGTACATTTTAGTCCCTCTGTCAGTGTGGTTCGATTTATCCCTCTTGTGGAATATTTGAAACTTTAAAAACTTCTGTTTATGTTACTACCCTGCCGATCCCTTGCAGTCATCTTCTACAGCACCACTTTGCTACTGCTGAGCGTGTCGACGATCATCGAGGTGGCAGTGCTGTATTTGGCCACCGTAAAGCACAAGAGGCGCATCCCCGATGTCCTGAGGAAGCTCCTCCACGGCAAAGTCGGCACCTGGCTGCTGCTCTCGCACTTCTGCACCCAGCCCGGGCCACAGCAGGCGGAGAAGACCAATGAGCTGTACGAGCAGCAGCAGGAACAGGAGCAGAATGTGTACGAAAACGACGAGGACGAGTTAACGAATCCCTTGGACATCAATCCCAGCGAGGTGCCAGCGTACAAGGCCATCCAGTTCGATTGGGCGCTGCTGGCCACCGCCTTGGATCGTGTTTTCTTCGTGGTCTACAGCCTGGCCTTCCTCATCCTGGCCATAAGATGTGCTGTCTAGGAATACGCAAGGAACATTTACTCCTTAAGCATCATTTATTCTTTAATCGATGTGCAAACTTAAAAATACTTAATGATGAGAGCCCTTTGTTGGAATAAATAAAGGACCTCTTACAACTAGAAGAAGCCAAGGATAACAGGCGAAGGGTAACAAATTGAGGCTCGTCTCCGAGTATTGCTCCAAGGTTATCACACTTATTAACCCCACAATTAACCCAAAGTGGCTGGAATTATGCGAAACGACCTTTTTAATGGCCGGCTGACCCTTCATCCGAGGCTAGTTGGCTCTCTCTCTCTCTCTCTGCGCAGTGGGTGGTCCTGTGCGCAGCTCCAGGGACTCCTCCTTCCTCCTTCTTCCCTGAACGACCTCGGCAACAAATTGGGGTTGCTCTGCGGGCTCAATTAAATGCATTTGGGGTTGTGGTGTCCTGTGTCCTGGCCGGGTCTCCAGCTCCTGCTGTCCCGCCTTGGAACGGGGCTGGGAAATTCGATGTGGAGGCGGACGAGGCGTTAGCGGTGGGCGCCTGGCCAGGCGAGAGCTGAGACGAAGCCGTCGAGGGCGAGGGGAAGCCGAGACTGGAGCTGGTGGAGGTGGGCGACGTGTGGTGCGGCGGATGCAGGAAGTGGGGCTGCCCCAGCTGGTGATGCGGATGCGAGTGCTGGTGATGATGCGGCTGGTGGTGGTGGTGCGGGTGATGCAGCGCCGGCGGCGGCGGTGGGTGGCGTACCACCTGCATCCCTCCGCCCCCACCGGTGTGGTGATTGTAGGAACCTAGCATACTGGCGGCGGGATCGCCGCCCTGCGCCTGGGCCTGGCAGGCGGCCATCAAGCCGTGGAAGTCGAACTTGTACGCATATCGCTTGCCATGCACTTTGGTCATGATATTCTTGTCGTAGTAGTATCTGTAAAACGAATAAATAATTGTTTAATTTAGGTATAATTATTAAAAAAAAACAATTTCAATATTATATTTAAAAAATTGATAATTTAAAGTCTAGGTATTTAATAAATACCAACCTAATACAACTTTTTATTTTGAAAGTAATGCTTTTTATAGAGCTAAACATTTTTGAAAAATTTGAGATCATAGAAATTGTCAGTAATTCGAAATTTTTTTTTACAAATTTAAACTTAATAAATAATAATGAATTTATCTTTATATTTTGTGCATATGATGAAAAAAAAAACAATTATGGCAAAAAGCTTACGATGATTCCATTTAAAATATAATTAATTAATAATACAATATAATAAAATTCCTTTTTTAATATTGAATAATTTTTTTTAGTTTTTCAAAAATAAAATGTTTAAATATTAAAAACAAAAAACGAACAAGCTTGATTTAAAATTATCCCTATCCAGATTTATTCAGTCAAATGCAGAAATTTTAAAGAAATCTCTTTTGGCTTGCTTTTTGGTTTGTTTTTACTTTCATTTTTCAAAAATAAATATCAATATCACAAAAATGCACCTATTTTTTCAACATTTAACCTTCTGTTGCTTTTAACATTTAAAATATCCAAACTGCACAACAAGTTAAAAAAGCTAACGCAACAAAGCTTTGCTATTATTATTATTATAAACATTATTATACTAAACTAGGTACATGGGATTAAACTCACCTGAGAGCCCGACTCAGCTTGTCATAGTTCATGTTGGGCTTGGCCTTGCGCTCGCCCCAGCGCTTGGCCACCTCGTCGGGGTCGATGAGCCGGAACTCGCCCGATTGGCCCTCCCAGCTGATGCAGGCGGCGTTGGACGAATCGGCGAGCAGCTCCAGCAGAAACTGCCATAGCTGGATCTGGCCCCCGGAGCCCTGGGCGACCAATCGGTGCGAGGCAGCGTTCAGCAGCTGATATGGATCTGGGGAAGAAGGAAGGAAGGGGGTCATTAGTCGCCAGATACACAGATATATGTGCCTCTCGTTAGAGAGAAACAGAGAGCGACTGAGAGAGAGAGAGAGAGAGACAGAGGGCATGCCAAGCTAAACGAGCTTTTCTGTGGAGCAGGAGGCAGCGGCGACGTGGACCGAGTGCCAAGTGATGGCTCTCAAAGGCCATAAGCCAGCGCGGATTCGCAGAAAATCAACCGCAAGCGGACATAAATCCTGAACAGCACTTTACACAGCGAGAAAAGCTGGTTTCAAAAGCAAGTTGAACCAGTTTTGTGGTAAACACGGGACTCTCATTAAATTAATACTTATTATCTTTCGATTGTTTTAACAATTGAAGTTCCTAACTTTGATTTATTTTTGGGAGAAAGAAAAGTATTAGGTGGCTTAATATATAAATTATTTGTAATATTCAATCTTGATTAATGACTTAATAAATTAAATAAGTACGATAAAATGTATATAAAAGAGATTAAAATAATACAAATTACAAAATTAAAACCTTATCTAAAAAGTAAACATTTTAGATTGTTCAGTTGGGGTTCAGTTCATTATAAATAAGACGAAAATAAAGAAATATACAAAATAAAATAAGTTAATTAAGGTTAAAAGAAGTAAATTAAACAATAATTCCGAAAATATATACGTTAGGGTTTAGTTTGGATTCCCAACTTTAGTTTGGAAATAAATCAGACCAACACTTCGAGTTTCTTCCAGGGTCTTGAACAATTTCTTAGTATCCGATTCGGTGAAGTTAATTTTGGTTGAATTTGAAAGTTGTACTTTGTTTAAATATATATTATAAAATATTTGTTATTAATAACCTCCTTCCTTCCTATTGAACAAAACCTCATACTTTAGAAAATCTAATGTAAAGCCATTTAAATGGCAGAAGTTAAGCAAAACTAAACGAACTTCATATACTATAGGAAACTGGACTTCCTGGTGGTATCAGGAGTTACTTTCTGACGCTGCCAGTATTTGTTGCTTTATTCTTGATGTCTCCACTGGGGACATTCCCACATCCTCGATTTAGTTCTATGGGGAAAATCCCCTCAAAAGACCGCCGCAAAAGTCACGAAAGTGCCATAACCGAAGGTGACTCATCCCAGCCCAGCGCCGTCTGTGATCAAGCGGAGCCGCGGCCAAGAGACACCTCTCACACACTGCTCGCAGCTAGACAATGTCGGTGGAGCACAAGCAAGAGCAAGAGCAAAGGCCCGTGGTACCACCACCGATCCCATTCAGCTCTCTAGGCGCCGGAAATGCCGGCGGTCGAGTGGCTGCCATTCCATTCAGAGAAGCCTCGGTTCATTCACAAGTCTTTCGGATGTGTATGGCCTCTCTCCTGGCGGAAATTCCGATGATTTTTTGGCTGCGAGCTGTATCTCTTACCATTGAAGATCATCGAGGTGTGCGGATGCTGGTGGTGCTGGTGGTGATGGTGGTAGTGATGGTGCACCGCTGAGTGCGGATGTGGATGCGAGTGCTGGGCGACGACGGTCGGTGCCGCCGGCTGCATGCGGAGGCCAAAGCGCCGGTTAAAGTCCTCCGAGAGGCGCCACATGACACCCACGTCCACGCTGACGCTCATGGCGGGTATTTTTAAAGGTCTTGTTTTATTATTTTATTTGATTTTATTTTTGTTTTCAGTACATTTTGTTTTGTGTTACTTGAAGGCTTATTGGAGGTCTAAATACCTTGAGCTATTAGTTTTCAGCAAGTTTTTAAATGCTTTCAATTAATTGTTAATATTTATAGCAATGCGAAATTTAAACTTGAATAAACTTTGCCCAACTAAATTTTTTTTTTTTATTATTTCACGAATTTATTTCCCTTTTCTTTTAATTATTTATAAAGTTCCAATTGATTTAATTCATTTTAAGATGTCTTTCTCATAAATGCAGTTCATTCTGGAGGATTTTCGGCATTAAACGCCTTTAAGAAATCTATTTATTATTAGGAGCGTGTGAACCGCGTCTGACCAGGGCCCGTTGGCAACTGAAACTCTAGCTGGGCCGGATTTCGGTCCTTAGCATCTTCGCCTGGCAGCTTCCGAGGACACCGCGCAGCTCCGAGGCGACTCTGGTAAAGATTACGGCTCACCTGCGCAGCTGGTGGTAAATGCTGCTTTAGCATTCGCCGGCGAAGTCACAAAAGTCAGAGGCCAGAAGTCAGGAGTCAGGAGCCACGTGCAGCCACTCTACCACCGCCACCCACAAACAAAAACACAATAAACAACCACAGGAGAAGGGGAGCAGGCTGCTCTCGTCCAGTTTTTCGACTATAGAATACTCATCAGCTTGTTCACTCAGTTATTTATATACTGTCGTGGGACTTGATTGAGTTTTAAAAAAGAATTAAATACTTTTATAAGCGAATTTTCCAAGAAAAATATTTTTGGCCTTTGTTAAGAATTCCTATTTATACGTGGTGTTAATTGCCATATTTATAGATGCTTCCCACGTTTTAAGAAATATTCACGTTCTTAACAACAACAATGCATTTGATGTATTTTTGTCAGACTTAAGAACTTAATATTAAAATTAATAAACTTTGAGTTAATATTGTCACATTTCAAAGAGAGTGATAGGGATAACCGAAAATATCGAAGCAAAGTGGTTTTTATATCGATATTTTATTACCGTTAGCGATAAGCAATGTGTGATAAATCGATATTCTGATTGATATTTTGATATACATATTTTATCTATAAGAGTACAAAAATATAAGCTAAAAAAATCCAATTAAATTAATTTCAATTTTCTTGGGGTATACGAAAAACTTTGTAAAATATACCCTTGTATACCCTGGTTTTCTGTCTTTGTGGAGCAGCAAAAGGGGGCGGTGACTCAGGACATTGGTATAACCAACTATGATGGCAAAACTCCCGGGTAATCTACGTGACGGCAACGCCGACGTCGAGGACAAGGCGTAATCCTCGTTGGCATAAAAAACAAATCAATTAAATCGACGTCGCCGGCTCTCGGGATCAGGCAAGCGGGCAACCTATGGCACAGACCCAAATCAGAGGAGGCTTTCCGCCACAGGAAGGATGCGACGAATGAATATTTTCCTGTGGCCCACCTCCTGGATGCTGGGCGCTGACCACCCGCGGTGCTGTTGTCACCGAAAAGCCACCCAATGCCGACGCTACTCCCCCGACTTCAGCTGAAACTTGACTCGGCGGGATTATTTTGATTTTATTATTAGATGCCACATCCTGCGAGAAATTATCATATTTACATCGTTTATTATTAAGTTCATCACTTGAGGCAGGGCCCCGCCCGGCGAAATCCTCGCCAAGTAATAAGTGGAAAAGTGTTGCATACTTTGCCGCTGTCGCTGTCGCGGAGAGATTTTCCCAGCGATTTACGTTTATGGAGTTGGAAGAAACTTCGCGGAGGAAAAGGTAATTAAAAGGTTGTTGTTTCCACACCTTTGTGCCAAGCCACTTTTCTCCCTTATCAACACACATTAACCAAAGAGGGAATTAAGGAGGAATAAAGCGTGAGGCGTGGGGAGTGAGGGAAAACAATCAATGAAACACATAAGTTACCCTTAATCTTAATCAGTTGCCATTTAACTGAGAGCCTGGCAGAGGTCAGAAACGGATTCAATTGATGCCTGACCACAAAGGATTCTCCACACACGAGGACTCGGACTCGGACTCGGACTCGGGGCAATCGCACTATTGGGAATAGCACGTGAACCCAATTACCAAGCAGCTCAATCTCTGGCCTCTTGGACGACTCAGATTTATGGGCAGCGAGATTAGAAGGAAGCTTTCTTGTTGAAAAAGATGTGGGGTGCACAGGACAGCAGGATTAATCCTTTCGAAATAGACTTCTAAAAAGCGTTCTTTAGTTTTTATAATATTTTAAATTGAATGAATAATACCTATCTCCTCTGTGCTTTGCCTGCATTGTACAAACAATATCCCTAATATAATCAAACTCTGAAGCTCTCGCTTAGTAATTTTAAACCTAAATCCCAGCCCATACTCACTTGGCTCGTTGTCGTTCAACATGGGACTCGTCTCCCTTCCGGTGGCATGGTACAAGCTCAGCGCGAAATGCTTAGACAGGAGCATGCCCCCACGTCTCGATCCGGCACAGACCCAGAAATCCGCACGGGTTAGCTCGCACAGCTCCTGGCCATCCTTGGGAAACCTGGCAATGTCCGGCTCCGGATCCAATTTGAATTTACGCGTTGTCCAATGGACCCAGCTGGATATATCCTCAGCGGTCCAGGCATGCGGATCCACGGGCACTTCGACGGGCGTGATGCTCCCATCTGAGTCCAGGGAATTCCTTCTGCTTGGTGGAGCCTCTTCTGGTTGGTCACAGGGGGAGGTAGGAGCGATGGGAGCCAGCGGCAGGGAGTCTGGCAAGTTGAGGGCGGGTGGCAAGGGTATACTTCTCCTCCTCCTACTGCAGCTGCTGCTAGCGGAGGACGCTGAGGAACCGGAGGAACTGGTATCCGAGTCTGTGGATGAATCCGAATAAGAGTCACTTGTGTCACTGGTGGAGCTGCTGCTGCAGCGTCTCTTCCTTCGCCGCCTGCCCGGAGAGCTGCCTCCCGGCGCCTCTGCTTTCTTCTCCTTCGCTTCCAGTTGGGCTCCGCTCTCTCCACATCCGATGCTCTTTGGCCGGACATCCTGGTGCATGGCATTAACCACTGCCCTCGTTTGGCACCAAGTGTGGTATGTTATAGTCTGTGGGTGGCTTGGGTTTAGGCTTTGATGGCAATCCAGCAGAATGGCCATTAAATGAGGTGACACTTGAGGGGGATATTTGTAATATATTTTGTTTACTATTTTTAAGTTTCAACTCTGCAGGGAACTCATTATCAGCTGTAGGTCTTTGGTTGCGGTTTGTTTTTATTGTTATTTTTGTTTTGGTTTTTATTTGGGTTTAACATAATATTGTTGAAATATTATTATTGTTTTTATTAGATTACGAAGATGTTCACAATATAGGTCAATTCTTTTACTTCTTGTGGGAATAATTATTTAATTTTATAATAACTTTTTACTTTATTATATGCTCACTTTTCATTTTTCTATTCCCGTATCACTTTGTCTTTTTCTAATGATTTTTAAATTGGTCTTAAGTTCTTTGATTTAGAAATATATTTGTATCACTTTTTATTTATTAATTAAATAATTATTAGATTTCTCTGATCATCTTTTTTAATAATTTATTAATATTTTGTATAACTTGTGTCGGTTTTTAAAATTTTCTTAGATATTTCAATCACTTTTCACTTTCTGGTGTGTGTTACGGGTTTTCCTTTTTCTTGTTTTTAGCAACAAATACAATTAATAGTATTTGTTCTTTATTTATTTGTCTTTTTTTACTGAATTAGTGACAGACCGAGTTAAAGATCAACACAAAATATACAGATAGCAGCAGATTCGTTGATTACTTTTCATTTCATGGCGAAATCTTTTGGTACCTCCAGGAATTATCAATACACCAAATTCCAGCATTTACTTTTGTAGAAGAACTTGTTTAAAATTTTTATCTGACACTTGTAAGAAAACTATTAAAATTATTCACAGAATTTCCACAATTCCATTTTTTTAGAAACTCCTTTTCATCACTTTTGCACTTTGAATTATTTAAATTGAGTCAATTTATGTACTGTTTATTATTATTTAACTCGAGTTGATTTGATTCATATTAATTCCTGGAATATTGCTCAATAAAAATCGGTGATTTTGCTTATCGCCTGCAACCGGTTGGAAGGTGGAAAACGACACGGATTTAGGATGTCTCTGGATGATTCACCATCGCGTATGGCCAGCCAATATTTCACCTGATAGCCGAACAAGTGGCATCAGCTCCCGGCTATCCGCACGTGCCGGATATCGCGGAAATCTTTGCGGCGGAAAGTTCGCAATGATAGGAGACCTTTTAATGACCGTTATTGTTCTAGAGACCGATTACGACGGTGGGCAGAGTAGCCCACTTGGCACTAGGTAGACCTCTGAACCCCGTCCTATGAGCCTATGCGTCCGCACCGATCCGCGAGTGACGAGCCAATGATCAGCGCCGGCAAAGTGTGATAAAGCCATGACGAAGTCGCAGTCCGCGTGAGCTTTTCGCTCTCTCGCGGATCGCTGGGTGCCCGCTGATCAATCTGGCTAACATCGAGTAGCTTCTGGGGGTCTTCTGTCCAGATTCGCAAAGGGGAACGCGAGCTTTCGCTCTCGTGGAGGCGGCTCTCCTTATCGCGAGCAAATAACAACCTTAAGCATGACGTCGTGGAACTGGCGTACTCGCCGGGTGAGTCACCCGTCCATAGAGCGATCGGCACTTGGAGTTCCCCAGTTCTGCAGGCGAGCGATGAGAGAGAGACGAGGGGAGGGTAAGGTCGTTCGGCGGCCAAACGAAAATTCATTCATCGATTCGCCTGGGTTCTCTCTTTCTCGGCATTCGTTTTTCTCGCTTTTTGTTTGTGTCGCGTCATTTTTCTGGGAAATCTGCCATGAGTCGTTAGTTGTCTGTGGCCACAAGCCCACTTATAGCGATAGTACATATCTCTTTGATATTTGGCCAACAGGTCGCCTTGCTCAAGCTCACACGGTGAGAAAATGCTGAAAAGGTTTGAACTTTACTAGATTTTGTACTTGAGAATGGAATTATATTGTTTACCATGTCTTGGGATTATTTGCATGTCATAATATGCTTTTATAGTTTATATTTTGTTTAGTTTTTGTTGCTAGTTTGTTGCTTCTGAACTGGGTTTTAGCGGGGTCTATAAAGTCCTCAGAAGATACTATTTTGATACGATTTAAGGGACTTTCTTTAAGGGACACTTGTTGTGTAACTAGAGATCCCCTTTCATCAGAGATTAGTATAGACTATTCGAGTCTTTCTAGAATCCAATCATCTACTGAGGAGTGTAGCCTGCGGAGATCTGAAAAACGATATCATTATAAGATAAAAATTACGAGAAAATTACACTTTACTCACCTGAATATTTCACCATAAGGTGTTATTTATCCTTTGCTGATGCATCATCAGCAGTTAAGATCAGGTACTTATATTATATGGTATTTTACAAGTCATATATGCGTGTATAGCCGCCTTCTTACACATCATTACGGGTAAAAAGTCCAAAAACAATATAATATCCCCTTTGTAGTCTTATCCAAGACAAGATAATGCCAAGTTAAAGAAGTATGACCCAATCTAAACACATTTGTTTTCTGTGCACAAACGTAAAGCTCATTACGAGCCATCTCCCCCCATTTGTGGAGCATATCAGCTTGCAATTGCTTGGGCTGTCGGTTTGTTTGAGTTTCAGCTGAGGATTCCGGGAAATCGCTTCTGATTTCATAGCCCCAATGAGGACGGTTTTGGGCAAATGATTCATGCGTTCAATTCGATGGCCCACTCTCTCTCTCACTTTTATCGCTGGCGCCGGCAAAAAATAAATACAATCAAAATCCATATCGCGGTTTATATTTGTTTTGTGTTGTGACGTTCTTCAGGAGAGCTTTTACTAGACTTGCGTATATCGTATATAGTTCATTCACAAAAGCCCTCAATGGGCTGTGAGCAATCTAGGGATATAGTATAGATATTTGTAGATTGCTCGTTGCCTTTGTTGGTGAACTTTGAATGTGGTTACGCTTTGTTTTGACGTTCGAGCTGAATTATAAAAGGGTGCTTTCCACTAAACTAGCCCTTCTAGTCACGGCATTATATCATTTTGCGTTATCATTCTTATTATATTCGTATTTACTAGGGGGATCTTTGTCTAGGATTTTTCCTATACTCGCAATTTACAGAAGAATTTTGTTGTTGTTGATTCAAGTACTTGGGTTTTTCTGTCTTTGGATAAATATTTCCCCCTCTACAGGGATTATATTTCGGATGTATATGGGCCTTTGATATATTCCCACTTTCCTCCCAGGAATTGCTGGTATTCTTCTTAGTACTATTTTGAATATTTTCTTTATCTTTGGATAAGTATTTCCCCCTCTACAGGGATTATATTTCGGATGTATATGGGCCTTTGATATATTCCCACTTTCCTCTCAGGAATTGCTGGTATTCTTCTTAGTACTATTTCGAATGTTTCCTTTATCTTTGGATAAATATTTCCCCCTCCACAGGGATTATACTTCGGATGTATATGGGCCTTTGATATATTCCCACTTTCCTCCTAGGAATTGCTAGTATTCTTCTTAGTACTACATATTTCGAATATTTCTCTCTAGAAAAAGCATTAAACAATCGGTTTATATCGAAGAAATGTAAACTATAATCTTACCTTACGTCCGGACAATGGTATTTGTTTATTATTATTTATTCAGCGGAATAAATACCACCATGACTAGTTCCTACAGTATTATTGAATCATCCTAATGCAGCTCCTCGGTAATCTCCTCGTCATCTGCCTCGTCGTCATCATAGCTTGCCCTTGTTGTCGTCATGGCAGAGGTTCTGCTGCTGCTGCTCATGCCCGTGCTCATTGTGGAGGCGGTTACCACCTGGCGACCCGAGTTCCATATGAGATCAAAGTCCAGGTCGCATTCCTTGGCTATTTTCTGGACTATGCCACGGTCCACCAAGCCCGAGGCACTCCATGAGTTGTCCTTGACGGCCAGTTCCTTGAGAGCACGACCCGCCTCGGGATATTGCTTGGCATAGACCAGAGATCGCACTAGCATGGCCAGGATGTGGGCATGGCGGATGGGAGGCAGCTCAGGCTTGACTAGAAGAAGAAGTCCCCCATTAATAACTAGAACCACAGAAGATACCCACACTTACCCAACATGCTCCTACAGGATCCTATCACCAGCTGATGGTCGCCATCCCTCAGGGCCTGCTGTATCTCCAGAATAGCCTTGACATCCGCCACCGTGCGCTGCAGATTATTGTAGGCATGCTGGGCATGGGCTAGCTTCTCCAGGCACTTGGACGCCTCCTGCATGGCCGTCAACGCCTTGGCATAATCCTGGAACTCCTCAATCTCGATCTGGGCGCAGATGGCATAGAAGTTGGCCAGCGAATCGAAGGCCTGACCCTTTGTATAGAAGCTGACGATGTGCTTGAGGATCTGGGGATCCGATTGCCAGTCCAGGGCTTGCAGGTAGTTGGCCGCCATAATGTAAACCTCACGTTGCCGCGACATGTTGGCAAAGAAGATGATTTTGTCGGTGTTCCCAGACTTCAACAGACTCTTCATGGCTCGCATTTTGTCGCCAGCTTGGGTGAACTTCTTGGTGGCACTGTGGTAGTCTCCCTGCTGCTGCAGGAGCTCCCCCAGCTGGATGAGGATGTTCACCCGTGTGGCCTCCTCGAATTCCCCCTTCTCGGGGGTAAGCATCTCGGACAGCTCTTCGGTGACAGGAACTCCCCTCTCCAGGCAGATACTCACCGCCCTCTCCAGGTGCCTGGTTTTGGCCAAAAGCTGGACTGCCTTCTGGAACTGCTCGATGCTGCTGAAGAAATCCGCACAGCGATTGATCAGCTCGGCATCCGACTCGGGCACGAGCTCCGAAGCTATAATCTCCAGGATCTCCGGCTGCTGACTTTCAAAGGCCATCTCCAGGGCCTTGTGGAGCATCCCCGCTCGATGGTAGAGCTCCACGGCATGCTTGAAGTTACCGCACTCCTCGAAGTAGGCCGCTGCAATGGCCTTGTCTCGCTGCCTCGAGGAGCTGGCCACTGTCCAGAGCTCCTCCTGGAAATCGTTCTCCTTGCAGATGCGTATGGCATTGCTGAAGGTCTGGGCGCGTGTGAAGAACATGATGGCCTCCTGGAACTTGCCCACGTTCTCGTAGTGCCGCGCCAAGTGATAGCAGGCAGCTCGATCGCCCGACTGCCTGGCTATGGCATCGGCTTTGGAGATCTTCCCCAGATAACAAAGGATCTTGACCTGATGGGGATAAGAAGAGAAGAGTAAGATAAAAGGAGTCCCAAGCGTATTTAGCTTACCTGCGAAAACCAATCCTCCGCCTTGTGGTAGACACTCAGGGCTGCATCCATATCCCCGGAGCTCTCGATGTACTGCCCCCACCACTTGAGCAGCTTGGGGTCCGAGGTGGTCTGTATATAGCGCTTCATGGCCGCTGGATTCTCCAACAGCAACTGGGTTATATTCTGTGCCGGATTCTGCGTCTTCTCAAAGTATTCCAGCGCGCCCTTTATGTCACCTCTTTCGCGCAACTCCTGTGCCTTCTGGTAGTAGGTGTGCTTCAAGTGAATCCTATCCTCGGTCTCTGCCACCTGCAGAGCTTCGTCCAGGTGCCCCGTTGCCTGCAGGAGTTGGTTGAGTAAATCGTATCGCTTGCAGCGACGATACAGATCCTTGGCCTCCTCTATCATGCCCAGTTCGATGGCCAAGACAGCCACTTTTGCTTCAATTTCCAAGTCATCATCTTCGATGGCCTGTCGGAGGGCACGAACAGAGCGTGCTTGCTCCAGGTGACCCATGCACACCTTGGCCACGTCCAAACGATTGGTGTGGACACACATCTTGGCCAGGTTGGTCCAGATGACCTTGGACTGAATGCTGCGAATGCTGCGGTACGCCAGATCCATGTTTCCCTCCGCCACATAGAGACTGAAGTTTAGGACTTGCTTCCTGGTTAAAGCATCACATTGCTGAAGGTCCACAAAGTCCTGGAGAGGCTGCTCCTCCACTGCATTGATTTTTAGGAGGAGCACATTGGGCACGCAAAGATTGAGCAGCTGGGAGCCCGGTTTGAGGGGTTGAGTCTCCAGGACATTGAGGGTATCCTTTTCAGAGTAAAACAAGAGCAAGATCTGCGACTGGACAAAGTGACTGGGCTGCTGGGCGTGGGCGTGGGCGTGATGGGAGTTCTTTGGGGGCACAATCTTCTTCTGCATCATGGACTTGACCTCCATGGCCAGGAGTCGCGGCTCGTCGGCATCCCAGAAAATGCGCACAGGCAGGCTAGAGCTCTCTTTCTTGGACTCTCCCTCCCCCAGACCATATGCCATGAGATTATTCCTCTCAAAGTCCCAGCAGTACAGCCCGGATATGGGCGTAAAACTGCTGCTGGCTATCACCATGGCCAAGTGGTTGCCCTGACTGTTGCACTTCACCATGATGAACTCGCCAAAGTCATCGAAGATGTCGTGGCCCGACTTGCTGGGAAACAGCAGCTTGGGATCATGCCTGGACACATCATAGGCCTTGACATAGCCGTTCATGGTGAACAGGGAGAGGTGACAGCCACTCAGGTCCATGCCGATGATCTTGCCTTCGATGTCGCTGGCCTGCAGCCGATGGAGCACCACGCCGCCCACGGAATAGATCATAATATCGCTGCTACCCAGGCAGAAGATGTTCTGGTTGTGCAGACCCAACGCCAGGCATTCGGCGGGAAAGGTCTGCAAGAGCTTCACACTCAACGATGGCGAGGCTCCGCTTGATGGAGGAGGACCCTCGGCACCGTCCACTGCCTCCAGGATCTCATCGAACTCGTCCAGGCTCTTCTTCTCCACCCTCTGCAGGCTGTAGGAACAGATGCTCCTGCCATTGCTCAGCACCAAGCTCAGTTCGTTCAGGGCCATGGCCGTTACTGGGAACTCCGATTGGACCAGGGTCTCCCGACCGCTGCAGTGCGTCAACTGCACTGTCTTAGCCGCTCGCTGCACGGCCCACAGTTCGCGGATATGAACGGCTAGCAGGGGTTGCTCCTTGAGCATAAACACATTCGAGGGGCAGTTGACCAGCATGCAGGGCTTTCCCAGCTCATTGAAACCCCATTCGCAGCTCCGGATGGCTCCTCCCCTCACCGAGGAGATATTCGTCAGCTGCCAGGCTTCTTCTGGGGCACTAACCAGCCTACTTCCGCTCCTCTTCCAGGCGTACAGATTCCCCTGCGAGGTTCCCGCACATAGAGTTTGATTCGTAGAGCTGTAGGCCAGGCAGGTGAAGATTTCGCCGCTAAACTTGGGCGTCTTTCGGGGCACACTGCTGCTCTCGGTGCTGTCCTGGCTGAAGAACTGATTGGACGAGGACAAGGTGCCATTGCTTAAGCTGGTCATGGAGGATCCTATCTGGTTTCCACTGGGCAGATCCATTTTCAAAAGGTAATTGTCACTCCTTTCGATGTCCCAAATGCGCACAAAGAGATCGCCTGGGGGAGAAGATAATTATATTCTGCTCTCCCTAATAAGGATCATTTAGGGAAGTACCTGTGATAATGGCCAGCGAGTTGCCCGACCAGGCAATTCCACCCTGCCTGCCTGCGCCCCGACCGCTCATCTTGACGCGATCGAGCTCGGTGAGTATGCCCGTGGACTCTACCAGGAACAGGGTTACGGTCAGGTCCTCCATTAGGCAGATGACAGCGTCCCTAGAATATGTAAACATATTAATTTAAAGGCTTGGAATTGCATACTCCTTCTTACTTCTTGGGATGCCACAGCATCTGTACAATGGGCGGCAGGGAGCCGCACTTCATCACCTCCAGACAGGCACCGCCCTGGTTGATGTAGTACACCACTCCGCCCTGCGTGCAGGCATAGAAGCAGTGGTTATCCCTCACCCCCGAGTGGGTCATCCCCCGAGCGGCAGTCCTCGGCCTCCAATTGGTTAGAGTGTCCAAAGCATTCTCATCGCCGGCCACCGCTGCCTTGGCCAGACTGGCCATCTCCTCGCGCACCTCGCTCTCCACCGTCCGGCGAAAGCAGATCAGCAGCAGCACCTCCCGCAGGTCGTGCGAGAACATGGTGAGGAACTGGTACTGGCCATCGCAACGCCAACCTGTAACCAGGCCCATGGCATCCGCCGTAACCATGCGTCCGCCCTGCTCGCTAAACTGCAGCAGGACTATGGCCGCCTTGTGCGGGGCACTGACGCTGGCGAACTCCCGGTGTCCTGCGAACCACACATGGATATCGCCGTGCTCCCAGCCGCTGGCCAGCAGAGCCTTCTCCGGATGCCAGCACAAGGCCGTCGCCTGTGAGGTGGCGTGCACTGGGTATGTGACATCCCGCTGTGGTTCTCCCTGCAGGTTTTTTGTACTTCTTTAATAAAATATTAAAAGCCTGTTAGGAAATACATACTGTATCAGCGAAAATGGTCACGGAACCGCCTCTTTCCGGACTGAACGAGGCCACTGCAAACATTGGCTCACTGGGATGCCAGCTGCTGATGGTGCTCACCGCATCCGAGTCCAGGAACTCGATTTTCGTATCGAAATAAAGTGTCATTACGCCGGATTCAACTCAAGTGCGACTGCAAATTCTTCCGGCAAAAGCCAAAACAAGGCAATATTTGTCCCCTAGCAACGGTTGTCATGGTTTCGAAAAGTAACTGCCACCAGCGCACAGTTGCAGTTTAGATACTTTTGCTATACAAAAATCATAACTTTTGAACCAGTTGAGATATTTTCATAATTTTTTTTTTATATGAAAGGTAATTTTAATACCTTTCGATTGAGTGGTCATACTATATGGTGTGATAAATAGTAGATTTTATACTCGAAAATTAATGTTTTTTGCGGGAGTTTTCTTAATTTTTTTCCAAATTCGAAATATACATCTTACTTTTTTTCTCTGAAAATGCTAATATAGTGCATATTTAATGTTTTAAAAACAAAATAAACATATATTTTAAAGAATAAAAAAATTTTTTTTTTTTATAATTCAAATTTCTTCATTTTTGATCAATTTTCCATAATTTATGCACTTTTTGTTCAAAGTAATCAGTTAATTTTACATCATTTAATATTTTTGAAGAATATTTAATCATTATACATTCACTTGAAGTCATTAAAAGTCCTTACAAAGTCAGGAATTGGAAAACAAGCCGCCAATACAGGAAAAAATGAATGCCCGCCATACAATTTCGTACTGCGCTTGTAGCCGAATTTGCTCGAAACCGCCCGTTTTTTACGCTGAGTTGAAAGTATCTTTTGCCTTGGAATTGCAAACAGGGACGTAGGGGGACACGATTTTTTGTATTATGATAAAGAACATATTCAAGAACAACACCTCATACGCCAAATACAAAATCCACCACAATCCCATTTTTGACATTCCATCAAAGTTGAAAAATAGGTGCAAAATTAGTACTTTGTCAAAACAGGTATACCTCAACCTGCAAAAAATATTATAATTTCATTCTACCTGGGTTTTACAGAGATTTGATTACCCTTTCGATAGAGACCAAAACCATGCCGGTCGGTTACATAGTTTAGCCAAAAATCAGCCTCAAAGTCAGAAATTTTCTAAAAAACGAACCAAATTTTTTGCAACCAAAAAAAAGTTCAACTTTGAACACGTGTAACTCCTTAGATACTGGACCGATTTGAATAATTTTTTGGATTCATCCTTGTTGAACTATTACCTGTCGAATGCAATAAAAAATTTTACGATCCGTTCTCACCAGAAATTTGATTTTTGTATAGTATCTGTATCTTTCCGGCAACTGTGCAGCGGTCGTCTTTTGAACATAGGGTGCTTCGGGTTCTTTAAGTTGAATCAAAGAAAAAATTGTAGTAAAATTTTAGTATTTAATATCAGTCAGAAGCGGAGAACAATGTGAAGGAGTCGTTTCCGACCCTATAAATCATATATATTCTTGATCAGTATCAACAGCCGAGTCGATCTAGCCATGTCTGGTGGAAAACAAAAATTTTAAAATTTTTCAATATTATAAGTTGTTAAATTGTTGAAATTGTAAAATAAAAATTTAACAAAAAATTAATTTTTAAAGGAATTAAAACTGAGTATGCAGTTTTATTAGCCTTGTAAAAACTAACTCAGAACAGTTTTCCGAATTCAAATTAATGTATTTTTAGCTTAGTTATTATATTTTTGAGCTTTAATTTTATGGAGGGTAAATATTTAAAGTTTAATACTCCTTTCGGGGTATTTTAATATCAGTCAGAAGCGGAGAACAATGTGAAGGAGTCGGTTCCGACCCTATAAATCATATATATTCTTGATCAGTATCAACAGCCGAGTCGATCTAGCCATGTCTGGTGGAAAACAAAAATTTTAAAATTTTTCGATATTATAAGTTGTTAAATTGTTGAAATTGTAAAATAAAAATTTGACAAAAAATTAATTTTTAAAGGAATTAAGACTGAGTATGCAGTTTTATTAGCCTTGTAAAAACTAACTCAGAACAGTTTTCCGAATTCAAATTAATTTATTTTTAGCTTAGTTATTATATTTTTAAGCTTTAATCTATCTAGTCTATATATGTAGTTATCTAGACTTAGATTATATTGATATAACTAACCCTGTTCGCCACAATGCACCTGATTGTTTTCACAGTAAAACTCTTTCGCTGTTTATTTTGTTGTTATGCGTATTTATTTTGTTATATTTATCTTTGACTCCTTCGTACTAATGCCCAGCAACAAGTGAATCAGTAAAAATCGTCAGAGAGGCTTTGTTTAAAATGTATTTGAAAGCTAACGGTTATTGTCCATCCCTGGCTTTCCAACCGGGTGTTTCGTGCTCTTCTAGGCAATATTTAAGAGCTGAGTAATACACTCATATTTTCTGAAAGTATTTTATATTACATCAATTAGTTTTCCATTACGTCATGCTGGGATTTATTGATTATTAATGCCTTATTTATCTATGCATGTGACTATCGAGCATGCACACATACAAAAAATAGTAGATTTGAATTAATTTCCATAGTGCTG
Source organism: Drosophila nikananu (assembly GCA_008042635.1). Classification (NCBI taxonomy): domain Eukaryota; kingdom Metazoa; phylum Arthropoda; class Insecta; order Diptera; family Drosophilidae; genus Drosophila; species Drosophila nikananu. Next base: position 71,593 of record VNJV01002117.1, read on the forward strand.
CTGTCCAAAGTTAAACCCTAAAAGTTAGGTCTTTAAAATTTCTGTAGTTTTTAATATAAATATATATAAAGAAGTCAAAACTTCTAATAAATCATATTGTTCCTAATTGCCCGAAAACATGTTTAAGTTTTTAAATTAAATCAAACTTAATATTATACCTAATATTATAGACTTATACTAATACTTTTAATGGAACTTAACCTTCTTTAAGCCGATTCTAAAAGAGGAATATCCGAAAGATTTTCCGTGTTAATGTTTTCGGCTAAAATCCAAAAATTTTAACTATTTGTGATTTTCCAATGTGTAAATATTGTGTACTATGATAAATTCTATAGCTTAAAAATAGCTGATGTGCCATACCAAGCACTTACCCACACACTGGCAGCCATCAAGTATGCGCCTCGCGTATACGCAATACTCGTGCACACAAATGAAATCACCGGCAAACAAAACAATATAGAATACTGGAACCCAGCGCAACCGATATTGCGACTCATTTGCAGTACGAACTCCTCCGAAGCAACAAGAACCAAGAATGGCCGATCGTCCGTGTGCTGGCAACGCTCTCCGCATCGCCGGAGCCGTCATCCTGCCCAACCTGGGCGGCATCTACAATGGCCGACTGACCAGGAAGCACCTCCAGAACTGGTATGCCCACCTCAAGTTCCCCTCGTTCAAGCCACCGAATTGGGTCTTTGCACCCATGTGGACCTCCCTGTACGCCGGCATGGGCTACGGCTCGTACCTGGTGTGGCGGGATGGCGGCGGATTCTCGGGCGATGCCCAACTTCCCCTGGTTGCCTATGGCACGCAGCTGGCTCTGAACTGGGCCTGGTCACCGATCTTCTTCGGGCAGCACAACATCAAGGGCGTAAGCTAATTTCCTCGCTATCAGTGGTTAAGGTGAAAAATGTGAATCTAAATCCCTTCTTCCTCCTTTAGGGGCTCATTGACATAGTCGCTCTGACGGCCACCGCCGGAGCTTGCGGAGTTCTCTTCTATCGCGTGAACAAGGTCGCCGGTTTGCTCTTTGTCCCCTACGTTGCCTGGCTGGGATTTGCCACAGCTCTGAACTATGCCATCTGGAAACTCAACCCGGAGAAGAAGGAACCTGCAACGCTGGAGGAGGAGGAGAAGCCCTCAAGCAGCCATTCAGGCAAGGCAAATTGAGCTGGAAGAGATCTTAAAATGTTTTAAAGCGTTTTTGTGCATTCAAAATGTAATTAGTTTCGGAAAAAGCTATACACAGCTGTAAAATGCTTTCAAATGTATTAGTATTAAGTGTTTTTGTGCATGCAAAATGTACTTAGTTATCGGAAAAAGCTATATACATAGTACCAGGGCTGGTCTACAGTTGGATATATTTCGATAAATGATCCAGAGAAAGAGCTTTATCAAAGAACGAGTTAAATTTAAAAGCCTATAGTAAATAAATGTTGATAAAATACTTGGAGACTGTGCCTTTGTTATTCTGAGTGCAATCTTTGCTCTCAGAAATGTGAGGGGATGCTATTTGTATCAGTAAATGTTTTAGCCTTAAGTTTAAGAAGAATAAAGTTTAAATGTTAGTTGAATGAATAAGAAAAATCTTTTCCTTAGCTTAAAGGTGGTTTAAAAAATTTATATTCGTTTTGGCAGAAAATGTGTAGGTTTTCTTTTCTATTGCATCAGCATTTTACCCAAACATGAATCAATACTTCTTAAAATCCAACCATATTCTTATAGTACATCAAACATAAAAATAATATAAGATTTCGATATAAAATGTTTAAAAATTTCAAATTTTATTCAAAAGTTGGCCATAAAATATCAAAAAGTTGGTTAGTAATCCGAAAAAATAAAAAGGTAACTGAAGAAACCGAAAGAAACTGACTCTGAAAATGCGCGGTAAGTTCAAAATGCAAGGTTTGCCGATAGAAAGATTGATTGTGATAGGGTTTAATTGGTGCCACCAGGAGCCGGAGGAGAAGCTGCAGCGGGAGAGGGATTGGGATTCGAATTGGGCGGTGTTCCGGTCTTGGGGGAGTTGGCTTTCGGCGAGGCGGCAGCCTTGGGCGAGGGCGTAGCCTTGGGCGAGTTTGTCGCCGGCTTCTGCTGTGCTCCACCTGTCTGCTTGGGCGGCGATGCCTTGTTGTTGGCCTGCTTGGCCTGTTGCTGCTGCTGCTGAGGATTCGGCGGATTAGCTGTCTTTGGTGGCGATGGCTTTGCTGCGGCCTGGGCTGGCTTTGGTGCTACTGCTGGCTTAGCATTGGCATTGGGATTCGCTTGCTTCTGCTGCTGTTGATTTTGCTGCTGCTGCTGCTGGGGCTTATTTCCACCTCCTCCTCCTCCTCCTGGTGGCTGCTTCTGTGCCTGCTGTGGCTTCTGCTGCTGCTGCTTGGGCTTCTGTCCCCCAGGTGCGTCTGGTTTCTTCTGAGGCGCCTGCTTCTGCGCCTGTGGAGCAGTTGCAGCCGTTGGCGATGGTGGAGTCACGGCAGCAGCTGGCGAAGGCGGGGTCACTGCGGCCGCAGAAGGCGGAGCCGAGGTGGGAGTTGATGGTGGCGTTAAAGGAGCCACTGGTGAGGGCGCAACTGGAGAGGGAGCCACTGGTGAGGGAGCCTCTGCTGTGGGAGTTGCAACTGCCGCTGGAGTGGTAGCGGGTGGCGTCACTTGCTTGCTTGGTGGTTGTGCAGGAGCAGGAGCAGGAGAAGCTGCAGCTTCTGCCACTGGTTTTGGAGTCTCTGCTGGCTTTTCAGTTGCAATTGGCTCTTGAGCTTTGGTTGGCTGAGCGTTAGTTACCTCGGGAGCTGGGGTTTTGGCGACTTCGGGAACTGGCACTTTAGGAGCTTCGGGAGCTGGGGCCTTGGCAGCTTCAGGAGCTGTGGCCTTGGCTGCTTCAGGAGCTGGAGCCTTGGCAGCTTCAGGAGCTGGAGTTTTAGCAGCTTCGGTTGCTGGAGCCTTGGCAACTTCTGCGGGTGGCGTCGTCGCTTGCTTGGCCGGCGGCGGTGTCTTTTGCTTTGGTTTCTCGGAAGTATTCTGGGGAGGTGTTCCCTGCTTTGGCTTCTCCGCCGCATTCTTGGGCGGAGAGGCTTGCTTTGGCTTTTCTTGAGCACTCTTGGGAGGAGCCTCGGCTGGAGCAGCACTCTTGGGAGGTGATTCTTGCTTGGGAGCACTCTTGGGGGGTGATTCTTGCTTGGGAGCACTCTTTGGCGACACTTGAGGAGCACCACTCTTTTGAGGTATTTCCTGTGGAGCAACACTCTTGGGAGGCTCGGCCGCAGTGGTTGTGGCTGCAGCAGGAGTAATTGTGGGCTCCACTTTAGCTGGCGGAGTGGCCGGAGGTGACACCTTTTTCGGCTCCTCAATTTTTGGAGCAGGTGGTGCTTCTGGAGCTGGTTTCTCTACCGGTTTCGGTGGCTCCGAGGCCACAATCTGGGCCAGAGTCTGGACACCGGGAGCGCCCCAAGCCTTGGGTGGTTCCGGTTTTGACCCCGGAGCTGCTTTGACCTCAGCCTTTGGTTCTTCTGGCTGCTTCTTTACTTCAGGGGCTTTTTGTTGTTGTGATTGAGAGTTCGGTTCGGTCTTGGTAGCAGCTGGCTTAGGTTGTGGCTCCGCCTTCTTGGCTTCGTTGGCCTTCGGCTGAGGTGACTTCTGGTCGGTCTGCTTGGGTTTCTCCAGCTTTTGTTCCTTCTGCTGCTCAGTGGGTTTCGGTGCTTCCTTCTTTTGCTCTGGCTTACCTTGTGGTTTCTGAATATCCTGGGCCGGAGGAGCGGCTGCAGGTTGTATGGGCTTCTCTTTGTCAGCTTGTGGTGCCTGTGGCTGGGCCTTGGCTTGGTCCTTTGCCTGATCCTTGACTTGTTCTTTGTTCTTATTCTGTTTATCCTTGTTTCCCTGCTGCTGTTGTTCCTTCTTCTTGCCTTCCTGGGCCTGAGCCTTCTTGTTGTCCTGCTTGTCCTTGGGCTTGGCTGCCTCCTGAGATTTCTGTTGCTGTGGCTTTGGCTCCTGCTTCTTGCGCTCCTCCTTCTTGGGCGGCTGCTCCTGCTTAACAGAAGCCTCCACCTTGGCCACTTCATCGAAATCCCCCACAAGTTGCGGAACATCATCATCCTCCTCCGCCCCAGTGGGCACGGCTGCTCCTTCTCCGCCTGCCGCTCCCTTTTGTTGGTTCATGGAATTGGCATACATTCGGAGCTGGACGACGGTTTCCTGGCCCAATTGCGGCAGTATATCCGGCAGCATTTCCACGACTTTTCTCGTCTCCCCGTGCCCCGTGACGGCGAAAGTATTGGCCGACAGAGAGGCCTGCGCCTTCGGGTTGTTGAAGTGAATCACGGTCAGGTCATCCTTGATAATGTTGACCTCCTCGATGCCGGGTATGGTGCTCACAGATAGCTTCTTGAGCGAGCTCTGCAACTTCTTGTCGTCGGTGGCCGCGGTCTGGTGCATGACCTTCTTCTTGCGACGGGGCGTGCCCTTGCCACCGATGCGAACCTGCGCCTGCAGGCGCTTCAGCTTCTCCACATTCATGGCGTGATCTTAAATATGTATGTAGTAAATATTGAATATATATTACATAAAAATTGTGACTAAATCCACCTCAGAGACGGCGACACGATGTGCAACTCCACGGGCGAAATAACGAATGCAGCAGCGGATCCTCGAGCAGAACCAAACCCGAAATCCAACGCAGCGAGCGACAGCGCTGCTTTTATTAATATATTTGTTCGGCCTGCTCTTTTTTTCGCATTTTCGCACATTCTTTTTGTTTTTCCTTGCTTTTTTGCGAGAGGAAAACAAGAAAAATGTCGCCTCAGTGCTTATAAATAGCTCCAAATTTCCTCTACACACTGGCCGAGACGATGCTTTGCTTTAGTTTTTCAGTTTAGCTGAGGCGACGGCGGCTTCTCTCGGCGTGTGGCTGCCCGCCTGCCCAAGCGGCTGTTGAACTTCCCTCTCGGGAAGCTAGGGGATGGGGATTGGGATGGGACATGGGATGGGTTCCCGAAATAGATGGCGAACTTTTCTCACTTGCAGCAGAAATACTACATACATATATTTTTGATAAGAGAGAAATGTTAAGGCGGCGAGAATTTAAATTGTTGCTAATTCAACAATTTATCTCACCTTAAACTATATGAAAAACTGCAGTCAAAGTGTTTTGATCTTATACCCTAAGGAAAAAAAATTTCGCTAAGTTTGCACTAAAATTAAATTTGTTAAATATTTCACAGCAAACAAGGAAGCGAATTAATGGTTTTTAATACGTTTCCTGGCCAAGTCTCTATTATGAACTTTTTAAGTTAAGAAGTTAAGAACCCGGCATTGAATATTTCTTGGAGTTTTGCCAAGAGCGAGACACCCCCCTACTAATACGTTTTATTAATACTGATATAAAGAATATTATTAGCGAAGTACCAAAACTTGAATCAGGCTAGTTTTGGTATATATTAATATGTTAATACTCTGCTTTATACACATATCAGATTTCAAAGATAACAAAAAGAAACGAATTAAAATAAATTAAGACTCAACTAAATTCTCAGTAAATTAGTTTAAATGATAGAAAATAACGATACATACATAAAAATACCATATATATACCCTATTTAATGTATATTATATTGTCTGGAATATGTTTTCGAACATAAATACCTTGCAATCAATAACTATAAATCTAAGTCCTTAAAGAATCCCATTTAAATCTTGGTGGCACTTGGTTGATCGCTGGCTATTCGGTTGCAGAACTGCGAAAGCTTGCTCACATTGAAGGAGGAGCACACTTCTTTGACTATTTCCTGCATTTCCACCTCCTTCTGGATGACATCCTCCATTCCTGCAAATTTGGTATTCTCGGCATCCAGTTGAGCCAGCATAGCCATGTTCTGAAATATAATATAAATATTAGTCAAAGGGTTATGATTTAAAAAGTTAGCTTGATCTAAGAGGAATGCAGTTTGAAAGGCGATCTTAACAAAAACTTATAATGCATTTTAAGTCCTGAAAAAATTCCTTTTCCCTGACATCCCTCGAACTTCCTCAGTTACCTCTCGAAATTTCGTCTTCATTTCCTCCAGCTGAGCCGTCTTCTGCTCTTCATCCTCGCTGGTGAACTTAGTCTCCAAATGCATATCCTGCGCCAAGAGCACATTCGGCGGAACGTGAAACACCTTCTTGTCCAGATCCAGCAGAGCGTTCAGGCCCCGCTGGCAGGATGCCTCAACCTGCTCCACCACTGCCTTCTTCTGCGCCGTCAACAAATCCGATGTGGCCGGGGTCTCGATCTTTTTGATGGCCATTTCCAAAGCTTTCATTATGATGAACCGCACCAGGTGTTTGTCTTCAAAAATAAAGAAATTTGAGGATGCAACTTCTTCTGAAACTTCTCCGAAGAGCAAAAGTCGTGCTATCTTAGGCTTACGTTCTACTCCCATCTGTTCTGCTGTGAAGTTGAACAATCTCTGGTCTTGGGCCTTCTGATGGAAGTCCATGGCGAAGGTTTAGGGCGAAATATTTATATTAAAATGCAAATGCGAAAATTGTTAGAAGCAAAAAAGACGCGCAATTTCGATTAAGTGTGACCGAACGGAAAAGTCAAAAAAAGATACGCTTACGATAACTCATCGCGCTGCCAACTTGTGCTGGAAAAATCTATTCTCAACGCAAATAACAAAAAGGATGTAAAATCAAATATATGTATCAGATCTTCCTTTTGATCTACTTTAAAATAGCAACTAGTAAAGTGAATTTTTCAAATACTTCCTATTACTACTTTTTCGATATATTGACAAAATAAATCCAAAACGAGTTATCGATATTTGTGGTTGAGTTGGCAGTACCGCCTCGATCAGCAGGCGGCGACTCGCGTGTTTTTGTTTTGATTTGTTTACAATGCTGCTACGGCGAAATCTTCTCTTTCCCGGCGTGCGGTTGGTGCACAGGAGTCTCCATCGGAACCAGCATGATCACATAATTCTGCACCCGGAAGTGCGGCAGGCCCTGCAGCTCCATAAGCCGGTGGTGGCCCTGGAATCCACGATTATTACGCACGGAATGCCGATGCCGGAGAACGTGACAACGGCCCTGGCGGTGGAGGAGGAGGTGCGCGGCCACGGAGCCATTCCCGCCACCATTGGTATACTAGATGGAAGGATAAAGGTGGGCTTAACTCGGGAGGAACTCACCAAGCTGGCCGAGAAGCCCCGAGATCAGGTCATCAAGTGCTCGCGAAGGGATCTCCCATTCGTGGTGGCCAGGAAACAGAGTGGCGGCACCACTGTGGCAGCCACCATGATCATTGCCCACCGGGTGGGCATTAAAGTGTTCGCCACGGGAGGAATAGGTGGCGTTCATCGCGATGGCCAGGAGTCTTTAGATGTTTCCGCCGATCTCACAGAGCTGGGACGCACTCCAGTGGCTGTGGTTTGCAGCGGTGTCAAGTCGATCTTGGATATTCCTCGTACTCTGGAGTATCTGGAGACGCAGGGCGTGTGCGTGGCCAGCTACAAGAGTTCTGGCGGCATCTTTCCGGATTTCTACACACGCGACAGTGGCTGCACCGTGCCCTATGACCTCGGCAGTGCCCTGGAGGCGGCGAAGCTACTTCAATCCTGGCAGGAACTGCAAATGCAGTCGGGCGTGCTCATTGGTGTGCCCATTCCCGAGGAGTTTGCTGCGGATAAGGCCAAGATAGAGGCGGCTATTCAACAGGCAACGGAGCAGGCCAAGGCCCAGGGTGTGTCCGGGAAGGAGGTGACTCCCTTTCTGCTCGCCGCCATAGCCAAGATCACAGGGGGAAGCAGCCTCAAATCCAACATCGCTCTCATCAAGAACAATGCCAAGGTGGCGGCGCAAATAGCCACTTCGCTCAGCAAAATATCCTCGAGAAACGACCCCGTCTCCCCTCCTGTCGTCGCAAAGAAACCTCTGGTTGTCGGTGCTTCTATTCTGGATCTCTCCTTCACCGTGGATGACCAGAAGCGGAGTTTGAAGCTGGACGGAGCCACCTACTCGGCGGTGGCTAAGCAGGCCGCCGGAGGCGTAGGTCGCAACATTGCCGAAGGAATTTACAAGCTGTACGGCGATGTGAACCTCATATCGGCAGTTGGCAACGACCAGATGGGACACACCCTGCTCCAGATGATGCCAAAGGCCCTGCAACGCGGCATAATCCTCGAGGGCAACCAAAATACCTCGCTCTGCTCGCTGATCTTCGATAAATACGGCGATTGCATGCTTCTCCTCGGAAATATGCAGATCCATCAGAGCATTACGCCCGAGACTCTGCAGGCGCACCAACAGTTCTTCGCCGATGCGCCCATCATCGTCATGGACAGCAACATTTCGGAGGATGCGATGTCCAGCATTCTTCAGCAGGCGCAGAAGAACAACACACCAGTCTTTTTTGAGCCCACGGATATGTTTATAGCGGGGAAGCCTTTCAAGCTGCCACCAGAGCTAACCAAGAACATACGCCTGATAAAACCCAACCTCCAGGAGCTCAAGACCATCACGGAAGCAATTACCGGTCAACCTGTTGACTTGGAACTCAGCACCAAGCTGCCGCGGGAGAAACTTCTCCAGCAGGCCAAATTTATGATCAAGCAGATCGATTTCCATTTCAACTGCATCATAGCCACGCTCGGCGACCATGGCGTGCTCTTCAGTTATCGCAGGGATGCCGAGCAGGATGCAACGCTGCTGTTAGACGTCAGTAAATCCGCGGTGCCCCACAATATCCGCTTCTATGCCGCCCCTCTGGTCAATAATATTGTGAATGTCTCAGGAGCTGGCGACAGTTTCTGTGCAGGATTTATCACGGCCTTGCTGCAGCAGGGACACAGCCTAAGCGAGTGCATGGCCGCTGGCTTTGTGGCCGCCGAGAAGGCCCTGCAATCGGAGTCCGCTGTGCCGCCGAGCTACTTCGCCCACTCGGAGACCTTCCAGGGTCTTTACAAGCAAAAGGTGAAAAAACTTCAGCAACAGAGCATTTAGATGTACAAAAGAGGATCAGTTACTCAGGATCTTTGCTTTATTTCCTCATGTAGTTACTTAAAAAAGAGAGTACAATATGAAGGAGGATGTACAATGTGTAAACGTCTAGTAGGCCCATCTGAAAGATGCAATAAAGGCGGAAAAAAATATATAAATACCATTAAATGGTACAACTAGCTAATGCCAATAAAGCCCGCCTTCTATTTCACAAGAAACGTTTTACTATCCCTTTTTAATTTAATACTCACAGCTTAATGACTTTGTCCTTGCCTCCAGAGGCCACCCGAGAACCGTCGGGCGCCCAGTCCACGCCAAACACCTCATCCGCATGACCAGGCAGCTCCTGGGCCAGTTTCTTTGTCTGAACACTCCAAACTGTAGCAAGAAAATCATTTTTAAACAACACTACCGAAATAAGCAAGTTGGTAGTAACCTACCCTTCAATGTGGAATCTTTGCTGCCGGAAACGATTAAGCGTGAATCCGCTGACCAGGCCAGGGTATAAACTGCCTGCACATGGCCCCGGAAGGTGGCCATATACTGGCCATCCTGGGCGCGCCATAAACGCACCGACTTGTCGAAGGAAGCTGAGGCTATGAGCTTCACATCCGGCGAATATTTGACATCGTTGACCACATTCTGGTGACCCGTCATGCGCTCCACGCACTTGTTCTGATTGTTTCGCCACAAATAAAGGGTGTTGTCATCCGAGCAGGAGACCAGGGACTCGACCTCATCGGGACAGACGGCCTGGTAGCGCTTCAAGGCAGATTCTTGCAGCTCTTCAGCTGTGATAAAAGAAATTTTATAAACCGTAATGCAGATGAAAGATAAAAGATACTTACTGGTCAGGCTGAGGTGACTCTTGGAGCGATCCTTGACCGGATGGTAGGGGCCTGTACGCAGCACGTAGTCCGTGCTTAAGGCAATGTTATTCACCCAGTGAGCATGGCCAGAGAACGTGCGGCACAGAATGCCATCAGCAGCACGCCACATTTTCACGGTGCGATCCTTGGAGGAGGTGTAAATGAGACCAGCTCCGCCCCATCTCACCGCTGTCACCGCATTCGTGTGCCCGGCATAGTTCATCAGACACTGGCCCAGTTTCACATCCCAAATCCTGCAATCACCGTCTCCGCTGGCGGATGCCAGCCTTCGACACTCGGGATCCCGATGATACGGCTCCCAGGCAAGGCAGTTGATGTGCTTCTTGTGTCCAGTAAGCGGCCGTCCCTTCTGCTGGCCCGTCTCAGGATCCCAGATAATTATAGAGCCCGCCTTGCAGCCACTTGCCAAGCGTTTGCCATCCGGAGCCCAGGAAACGCACAAAACCCACTGCTTGTGACCCGTGCAGGTGAAGTGCGGCGTCTCTGTGTTTAGATCCCACAGGCGCACGGTCGTATCACCACTCCCGCTGGCCAGGTGTGCTCCATCCGGACTAAAGTTGAGGGAAACGACGGCCTCGGCATGTCCCGGCATAGAACTCGTGCATCTCGTCACAGGGCGAACCTTGAAAACCGCCTGTGGCTGATAAACAATGTCTATGACATTCTCTGTGTCCACTGTGGCCAGGTCCAGGGTGTCCTCCAGGCTCTTCTTGATCTCGTCCTCGCCCACAAAGAATAAATATGGCGTGGTCTCCTCATTCTTCAGCAGAGCGTTGCAAATAAGGCCCAGTTGCTGGGTCGTAATCCCAGCAGGCAGGTCAATGGGCGGCCCTGCCTCCTCGCCCGTGTCTGATATGAGGCGCGCCTGTATCGTGTGGGGCACGGCCTGTGATGGCTCGGTGGCAGAGTCCGTTTCCTCCTGCATCTTCTGTTTTTTGGCCAACATTTTCTCAGAAACCTTCGGCGAGAAGCAAAACAAAAATAAACACGTGCCGCGAGTTTTTGAGTGTGACCTGCACAGAAGGCGATAAGGTCTGCAATCGATAGATTGGCCAAGGGCAGCTATAAACTAGCCAAATCAAGCTTTTCATTAGTTTAAATTAATTAAAAATAAATGTTGTGTATTAACATATATATTATCAACATTTCATTACAAGTATATGAATTTCTATATCGTATTGTATTGAAAATATAATTAGAAAATATATAAAATAACTGAGCACTGTCCCTATCGATGTATCGATACTATCGTGTCAAAACGGCTCCGCTCTAACCGATCCAAAGAATTTTCATGTACGCGTCTTGGTGAAATTTCGTTAAAAAATGGAAAATATTCCGCGAACGCATGAAGGTGAGTGAAATAAGTGCAACCAAGGTCCAACTACCGGGTCAGGGAATACCGGAATGCAAAAATCCATCACTGGAAGCCCATAAATATCCCCATTCCAAGTACCCGGTTTGCCCGAAAATCAATTAACTTCAAGCAATTTTTCTGCTCCCCCACACAGACATCGAGGCACAGATCAGCGTGATCCAGGAGAAGAAGACAGAGCTGGCCAAGAGCACGGCGGCGGCAGCTGGAGTCGGTTTGCTGGACAGTGGCGGTTTCTTCGACAGCGATCTCTACGACGACGATGCCAACAAGGGGAAGGGTCGCTACGAGGGCTACAACACCTCCATAGCGGCCAACGATGCGGAGGAGGTGGATGAGGACGAGGATGATGGCTTCCCCGTGCCCCAGAAACGCACCACCTATACGGCTCCCACTTCTGTTCTGAAAGACGTCACCCAGGGCAAAGAAGATGTGGATCCCATGGCCGATCGGCGACGACCTACGATTGCGGATCGTGAGGATGAGTACAGGCAGAAGCGACGACGCATCATCATCTCGCCGGAGCGTGCGGATCCCTTTGCCGAAGGCGGCAAGACGCCGGATGTGGGCTCCCGCACTTACACGGACATCATGCGGGAGCAGATGCTTAAGGGCGAGGAGACGGAGCTAAGGCGCAAGATCCTAGAGAAGACAAAGGATGGCACGCTGGTAAAATCTTCTTCGTCGTCATCGTCGGCAAACGGGGAATCCTCGGCCCCCAAGGAGGGCGCCCGAAAGCGGGGAAGATGGGATCAGACTGTCAGCGATAGCTTTGTGCCCGCCAAGGTGGCAGCCACACCGAGCAGCGCCGCCACTCCCACCTGGGAGGATGTAAGAATTAACAAGTTTCTGTTTCCTTAAAATGTTATTTTAATTTATATGTTTTCCCCGCAGAAAACTCCTGGAGATCATCGCTGGGATGAGACGCCGGGCCACAAGGGCAGCGAGACGCCCGGCGCAACCCCCGGCCTGGGTACACGCATCTGGGACGCGACTCCCGCGCATGCCATGACCCCGGGTCATGAGACACCGGGCCATGAGAAGTCAGCGCGCAGGAATCGTTGGGATGAGACACCAAAAACAGAACGTGAAACTCCAGGACACAGTGGATGGGCCGAGACCCCCAAGCCCGACCGGACAGGCAGTGGAGCCGGCGGCGAGAGCATTTCCATTGAGTCTACACCGGGAGCCTCGAAGCGACGATCGCGCTGGGATGAAACCCCCTCGAATGCCACGCCCGCTATAACGCCCACAAATGCGAATGCCATGACACCGAGCATGACGCCGAGTATGACGCCGCATGCCACGCCAGGCCATGCCACCCCCCTGATGACCCCTGGGGGCAGCACACCAGTCGGAGTTAAGGCAATGGCCATGGCCACGCCCACGCCGGGTGCACTGGCTGCCATGACGCCGGAGCAGCTGCAGGCCTATCGCTGGGAGAAGGAAATCGATGAGAGGAACAGGCCTTACACCGACGAAGAGCTGGATCAAGTGTTCCCGCCGGGCTACAAAATTCTACCGCCGCCCGCTGGGTACGTACCCCTCCGGACGCCCGGCCGTAAGCTTATGGCGACGCCTACTCCCATAGCTGGGACCCCCGCTGGGTTCTTCATTCAGGTGGAGGACAAGAATGCAAAGTTTATGGATAATCAGCCAAAGGGACAGAATCTGCCCTTCATGAAGCCGGAGGATGCCCAGTATTTTGACAAACTCCTAGTGGACGTTAACGAGGATGCCCTGTCGCCGGAGGAGCTAAAGGAGCGCAAGATCATGAAGCTACTGCTGACCATAAAGAATGGTTCGCCGCCGATGAGGAAGTCTGCCCTGCGACAGATCACGGACAAGGCCAGGGAGTTTGGTGCAGGACCGCTCTTCAATCAAATTCTACCCCTGCTCATGTCGCCGACGCTGGAGGATCAGGAGCGTCATTTGCTGGTCAAGGTGATTGACAGGGTTCTCTACAAGCTGGATGACCTGGTGCGTCCCTATGTGCACAAGATTTTGGTGGTGATAGAACCTCTGCTGATCGACGAAGATCACTATGCTCGTATCGAGGGAAGAGAGATCATTTCCAACCTGGCCAAGGCGGCGGGCCTGGCCACTATGATCTCCACAATGCGACCGGATATAGACAACATTGATGAGTACGTGAGAAACACCACAGCCAGGGCCTTTGCCGTGGTGGCCTCCGCCTTGGGTATACCCTCGCTGTTGCCCTTCTTGAAGGCGGTTTGTAAATCGAAGAAGTCGTGGCAGGCGCGGCACACGGGCATCAAGATTGTGCAGCAGATAGCAATTCTCATGGGCTGTGCCATTCTGCCGCATCTCAAGGCCCTCGTAGAGATCATCGAGCACGGGCTGGTGGATGAGCAGCAAAAGGTGCGTACCATCACAGCCCTGGCCATTGCCGCCCTGGCCGAAGCAGCCACTCCCTATGGCATTGAGTCCTTCGATTCCGTGCTGAAACCCCTGTGGAAGGGTATCCGGACGCATCGTGGCAAGGGTCTGGCCGCCTTCCTCAAGGCCATTGGCTACCTAATTCCGCTCATGGACGCCGAGTATGCCAACTACTATACGCGTGAGGTGATGTTGATCCTGATCCGAGAGTTCCAATCGCCGGATGAGGAAATGAAGAAGATTGTGCTCAAGGTGGTGAAGCAATGTTGCGCCACCGACGGTGTGGAGCCGCAGTATATCAAGGAGGAGATTCTGCCGCATTTCTTCAAGTTCTTTTGGAATCATCGCATGGCTCTGGACAGACGCAACTACCGACAGCTGGTGGACACCACTGTGGAGATAGCCAATAAGGTGGGCGCTTCGGAGATCATCAATCGTGTGGTGGACGATCTCAAGGATGAGAATGAACAGTACAGGAAAATGGTGATGGAAACGGTGGAGAAGATCATGGGTAATCTCGGAGCAGCGGATATTGATTCTCGATTGGAAGAGCAGCTCATCGATGGCATACTGTACGCCTTCCAGGAACAGACCACCGAGGATGTGGTGATGCTGAATGGCTTCGGTACCATAGTAAACCAGCTGGGTAAGCGCGTGAAACCCTACCTCCCACAGATTTGCGGCACCATCCTCTGGAGATTGAACAACAAATCCGCCAAGGTGCGCCAGCAGGCAGCGGATCTCATCTCCCGGATAGCGGTGGTGATGAAAACCTGCCAGGAGGAGAAGCTAATGGGGCATCTTGGCGTCGTGCTCTACGAGTACTTGGGCGAGGAGTATCCCGAAGTGCTAGGCAGCATTCTGGGCGCCCTGAAGGCCATTGTCAACGTGATTGGCATGACCAAGATGACGCCGCCCATTAAGGACTTGCTACCCCGACTGACGCCCATTCTGAAGAATCGCCACGAGAAGGTGCAGGAGAACTGCATCGATTTGGTGGGCAGGATAGCGGATCGTGGACCGGAGTATGTGTCCGCTCGCGAATGGATGCGCATCTGTTTCGAGCTGCTGGAGCTGCTCAAGGCCCACAAGAAGGCCATCCGACGAGCCACAGTCAACACCTTTGGTTATATAGCCAAAGCTATAGGCCCCCACGATGTGCTGGCCACGCTCCTCAACAATCTGAAGGTCCAGGAGCGTCAGAATCGTGTGTGCACCACGGTGGCCATTGCCATTGTGGCAGAGACATGTCGTCCCTTCACCGTGCTGCCCGCTTTGATGAACGAATACCGAGTGCCCGAGCTGAATGTCCAGAATGGTGTCCTCAAATCCCTCTCCTTCCTCTTCGAATACATTGGCGAAATGGGCAAGGATTATATTTACGCCGTGTGTCCGCTCCTGGAGGACGCCCTCATGGACAGGGATCTGGTCCATAGACAGACAGCCTGCTCTGCCATCAAGCACATGTCGCTGGGGGTCTATGGCTTTGGCTGCGAGGACGCCTTGACGCATCTCCTCAACTACGTGTGGCCCAATATCTTTGAGACATCGCCCCATCTTGTCCAGGCCTTTATGGATTCCGTGGACGGTCTGCGGGTATCCCTGGGACCCATCAAGATTCTGCAATACACGCTGCAGGGCCTGTTCCATCCCGCGCGAAAGGTGCGCGATGTCTACTGGAAGATCTACAACTCGCTGTACATTGGTGGGCAGGATGCCCTGATTGCCGGCTATCCGCGTATCACCAATGATCCCAAGAACCAATACGAGCGGTACGAACTGGACTATGCGCTTTAAGTTTTAACCGAGTAGATCTTTCTATATATAGGGGAAAAAAATAAAAACATAAAAACCAAAAAGTATAAATTAATGATTTTTTTTTTATGAAGAGTTGGGGGACGTAATCCTAAGATGGACCTTTGAAATAGATGAATAATAAAAGCTTTGCAATCTTATTTTTGCAATCCTTGGCCCAAGTAAAGCTAAAGCAATTTCTTTATCTCCTGAGAAACCAAGGAACTCTAAAGAAATCCGAGTTAGATTATGGAAACTTGGGTTTCCTAATCTATTTATCATTTATCATCTTTTGCAATTCCTTATCTGCCTGTAGATTAGATAGGAGATTACTAAGTGTAAATATTTATGGTGCTTCCTCTGGTAGTATTTACTTTAAAAGATAGTGACAACTTTTGCAAGATATTGCTTGAACTAGATTTATAGATAGAAATATATATACCGGAAATTCGCAAGTAATAACTACGCCTTTTTAACTATAGATCTGAACTTTTGGTTGTCGAAATTGCTGTAGTTAATATTTTTTTATATATTTTAAAATTATTACTTAATTTATTTCCGCTGAAAGTCAATGACTTACAGCAAGGAATCAATAACCTTATAATGTTTAAAACGCGTACTGTGCATACCAAACCATATACAACAATATATCAGAAATATCTTATAGACTTGTGCATTTTAAAGCTTAATCTTTTACAAAAGGTTCCTCAAACCATATCAACTCCCAGAAAAACCCAACTATATAACACAGATTGTACAAAACCGGGTTTTATTCTAAGTTTAGAGTCGCATTGCTTGCTATACTGTGGACTTAATCTTTTGGCTTACAATAATACAAAAGTGTGAGTGTCTTCTCATTGCCATGAGATTGGAACTGCTTCCTGGTCTCCTTAGCTGCCATCATCGATTGAGTAATGCTCGGATCACCTCTATTAGGCTCCTCAGGCCGAACATGTAGTTGTCATCGGGAAGAGCCTGTTCCGCTGGATAGACGTGAGCAAAGTCAATCATACGGACACGCACCCAACTCGCGGGGGAGGAGGGAGCATCGTCCTCGTCTTGCTTTCCATGATTGTGGTGGTGCCCGTTGAGCAGTGGCTGGCTCGTCAGCCTCGAGTAATCGTAGCAGATGAGCAAGGAGCTGGCGTAGAAGTGGTAAACCCGTTGCCTGTGGAACCACTTGAGGATGTCCTCCAGCTGACGCAGCACTTCCTGGAGTAATAACTCCGTGGCCGCACTCCGCGACTTGGAATGACTTGTGCTGGCATTAAAGAACAGCGCCATGGTCTCCTTGAAACCCTCCACGCTCAGGCTCTTGCCATAATCTCTGCCCCGCCGCAGGATGGAGGCTTTCCCGGCGTCCTGGTCCGGATGGTCCACTGGAAGATACACCTGAAAGCCGGGCAGGCACAGGCCCAGAGCTTGCTTGCACTGCACATACTTGGCCTCCTCCACTTGCCGCTTGTTGTCGGAGGCTGCTGGATCCCAGGTTCGTTTACCCACCTTCACGTCCATGACGCACGGCTGGAGCATATCGCGCGTGAGGTCTTCCAGGCGAAGGAACGTGCGTTCACGCTGATTCACAACCAGTTTTAGGGGGCCGTAAAATCGGGGGACGTGACCGCGGAGCAGGGCAAGGTCATTATCACCTAAAGAACCTGCCTCGGCGAGTGATTCATAGAATCTCAGCTCCCTTTCGCCGCACTCCGGCTTCCCCAGGGGCTTCAGAACGCAGCCTCCCGCGTAGTCTTGCACGAGTCCAATGGCCTCGGCGTTGCTGGACTCGAAATTGTGGCCGGCCACCTGTGTGTTTAGCTGCCGGAATCCCTCGGGCAGCGCCGGCTGGTTCTTGGCCGGGGGTGGCGGCAACTCCTGGTCGACGACATCCTGATCCTTTTTGGCCATCTGACCGGGAAGCTGCTGCTCCAGCTGCTGGATCGGCGTGGATTCTCTGGCCCGCAGTTGAATCGATGTTTCGGCGATTTCCGATGTTTTTCGACGATATTCGCTGTTGTTGAGTGATGTCATTTCCGCTTTTTCCCCGTCATATTTGGCTTTTTTTAATTCTTCGTCGCGAGTGGATATTCCTATCATCACTAATAATCTCCGAAACACTCATGTTAACATGATTCGAGAGCGAATGAGCGATGTTATTTCATGTCAATTGCGCTCAGAGAGAGCGAGAGCGGGCCGAGCGCCACCGAGCCGAGCCGAGTCGTTGTTGTTAGAAAATTCAATTTTACCGTTCGCTATACAATCGGACGAATCCTAGCCCGCATTTCCCGTCATATCTGGCTTTTTTTTAATTTTGATCGCGGAAAAAATGGAGAACAGCGGTCAGCGGGAATTCCAGCTTTATTCCAACTTTATTTAATTATATTTATAATATTTTAGTGGTGTTTTAATTGAGTTGGATAGTTAAAATATATTTCGATCGGCACACTTATCAATTCCGAGACAATTTTTTTTTTTTTAAACACCCTCCGAAATGATTGTTTAAAAAATATCAACCTTTGAATTTATATCCATATTTTCAATATGGGCAATTCCATGATGTCGCACGGGACATTTTTACGCTTTTAAAGCAAAAAAAAGATACAATAAAAGCAATTAAAATTTGGCGAGTATGTTTAAATTATTACTCTTCCATAGCTCTATTATTGGTGAAAAAGTTAAGTTCGTTCAACTTTTCATTTTCAAGATAATTGCAAAAAACTACCGGTGTCGCACGGGACAAAAAATGGAAGTAGTTTTTTCGGCCTACCGTTCAAAGACAAAGCTTAGCAAAACCTAAAGGAATATTTAATTTTAAAATGTTGTGCCATCACATATCTTAATAATGTTTTTGTCTTAAAGCAAAAAGATCGTTTACTTTTTTTAAAATTGACTTTGTATCAATGTCGCACGGGACATGTCGCACGGGACATCATAATTTTTTGGATTTTCTTCTAATTCATAGTTATAAAATATAATGAAAACAAGTTTATTTATTAGGTTTTTATATAATGTCAACAATTTAATGTGTGAATCTGTGTACATTTGTTTTTGTGTTCAAAATGACAAACTTTCATTATACATATACATATGGGCAATTCTACGCGAAGGTCAACCACCGTCATTTGAGAGAGAACATTTTTGTCCATATCATTTTTGTTAACGAAGTATAACCAAAACAAATCGTGCTTTTGAAATACGCAAAAATGACAAATTTGCATGTATGCACCATTTTACCGCCCAATAACTTAACAAGTGTTTAGAAATATGAGTTTTCTTTTTTAAATTATTTAAGTTTGGACAATTTTCTTTGGAAATATATCAAAACCAAGAGCTTCCAACCACTTTTATTTTTTTGATCGTGGTAGACCTTCGCGTGGAATTGCCCATATA